>PYAF01002695.1:20668-69096 GCA_007407185.1 Glycine tomentella | reverse complement strand
AAACCAAAACAAAAAAATAAAATATAAAATATAAATTGTCAATACAACTTTAGTTATATATAAATATATTTATGATTTTAAAAAGTCTTAAATACATTTACGACTTTCAAATGCATTTTATAAAAAAATTAAGATAATATGACTTTATAATCGTAATATATTTAGGGTTGAATACGAAAAATTAAATAAATACAATGAAGTTGTAAAAAAGGTTACGGCTTTAAATATAAAAAAAATAATTAAAGATAGTGATAGATAGTACGACTTCCAATTTAGAAGTCATAACACTTGAAACAACTAATTTTTAAATGATAATTTTTTCAAAATACACCTCTATTTAATAATTACAAATATTTTTTACCTCCAAACTGTCGAAAAGCCCACATATCCAATCTAAAAAAGACCAAGAGAGCTGTTTGATTTCACTTACAAAAATTGAATAAATTGAAATTGTAAGCCATTAATACGTGATAATGTAATTTATTTAGCAATAAGTAATAAATTAATATAAGCTGGAATAGCTCAGTTGGTTAGAGCGTGTGGCTGTTAACCACAAGGTCGGAGGTTCAAGCCCTCCTTCTAGCGTTTTAATATTTTTCGTGATAAGTTTGTTTCCGGTGAATGTGGAACCAATACAAGCTACAATTCTAAAGCTACACACAAATGCTAGCGGATTCCCCATCAAAACTTTTTAATAAGGATCGGAGAGAGGGAGGGAGTACATCATATATATTGTTTTGTGTTATGAATAATTTTATATAATATCTCATATTCAGAATAGGTGATGCACAGTCTGTTTAAGATAATTTTATACCCTTATTTATATTAATTACAAATGTAATATTGTGATTATTTTCGTAATTTTTATAATAATTAATTAAAAATAATAATAACAATAACTTTTTGTTATTATAAAAAATCTAATATGCTGATAATGCATGTCTATTATACTCTTTTTTAGAAACATCCTTTTTCCTTTTTTGATTTTTTTTTATTTCACCACCACATATATACCGAAGGTGCTGATTCTCTATTGTCTCACATTGTTGAAAAAATAACTAAAGGGTTGCAGTTAAATCTTACACCATTCATTCTTTTTTTATTTATTAAAATACTATATAAGTCAAAAATTATTTTAATGCTTGAGATCATGCAGTTTATAAAAAAACTGCAGAGGATCGTGATCCATATACTACTATCTTAGGCCAAAAGTGGCATATCATATCCAAAATATTATATGTAACCTCCAACCCAACACTGAACAAGTTCACGGGACACCACGAATGAAGAACCCGTGAACAAAACACTATAGCTCACAGTCACAGCAGACAAAGGAATAGCAACTTAGCCAAACGACAAAACCTCTTTCATGATGATGAGGACAGCTTTCGATTCTTCCCTCTCTTTGAAACCAAAGGCATAAGAGAGACCCGTGACTCCAACAAAGTTAAACAAATCGAACAATTCAATACGCCAAAGAGATATCTACGTGGTTTTCTCCTTTTATATATGCTTTCACCCATTAAACCCTCCAAGAAATTCAAATGGATCCAACCTTATTATTCAGCTTTCAGCCATTAAATACAGAATTATTGATCTTCCATCCTGACCTCTCATTTTGTCAATCAAACTCCTTTGCATGTGAAAAAATCAAACCACATGTACAATACGAATGAGTGGTTGCTAGTACTGTTACATACAGTTAATTTATAAAAGCTATTAATTTTATTTATAAAATGGATCGGACACGTACAATACAAAAAATACTATATTATTAATCTATTATCACTTTCTAACAATTTTTAAAATTTATTCTAGCTTTGATTCATCAATGTATGATTATATGCATTGCATATGAGAAGAAAAAAAAAACTTACAGAAAGTTTTATTTAAGAAATTAGTTAATAATATACTCTAACACAATTTTTAAAATTTTTATTATTAGTTAAATTTTATTAAAACTACAAAGTCATAAAGATATATGTCTCATTAAATAAAAGGTTAGATCATAAAAATTTGTGATTTTTAACCAATTCTATCTAATCACAAAAGAGTGTTAAAAAAGTGTATTAGAATATATTAATAGTTAATTTGCATTGATGCATGCTCATCATTGACCTACGGCATGAAACGTTGCATTCGACCTTAAGTTATAGCTTGTCCTCCTGTGTCTAAAGAAAATGAAATATCACATACTGCTACCAAATCATACAACGTTCCAAATTACGGGGTTCTATCTACTAAGAAAAAGGAACAACTATAACTAAGGAAGAAGTGAGAATAACACTACTTGAACTAGAGGAGAACGAAAAGTCCACTTCATATCTATAAAACAAACTTTTTCTATGGCTGTATTTCAGATTGTATATACTTTATATAGAAATCAAATAAAACAAAACGAGTTCATAGTACAATAGAATGATAAAAAAAAAAAAAATTACTACAATGCTTAAAGTTATCAGCGTTTGATCACCATTTCTTTCTCGGTGTCTATTAAGTTTTGGATCCCGAAACCCTTCTAACCAAAACCAAGAAGCAAAGTACACGATACAGCACAAAGAACCCGAGCAAGAAGTACACGTTGCTCCACCTTTCACTCTCTTTGAGCCCTTTTTTCTGCAACACGTCACCACCAGTCACCATGCACTGTTCATTCTCTTGGTACCATATCAAACACTTCGTCACCAAGCACGAGTACTCGTTGATGAGAAGAGCATCAAGAGCGTATTTATACATAGAGAAAAAATGCATGAAGAGCCAGTACTTTGGCAAGCTTTCCTTGGAGATAAAATACCCAGAGAAGAGAAAAAACGCTGCGAGAAGCACCGTTAGGAGAGAAGTTCCAGCAATGTAGTTCGGAGCAAGAGAGCTCAAGAAGAGAACGAACGAGTTTGCCATGAGAATAATGGCCCAAATCACCAAAACAAAGTAAGCAAAAGAAAGCCACGAAGCACAGAGACCCACTAAAAAATAAACCGGGATAGAGTATATAACAGCAACAACGAACAAGTATGGCAAGAAAACAAGCGTGTTTGCAATGAGATAAGATGAGAGCCTATAAACCCCACTCGAAGTTTCTCTCAACAAGATCGGTCTCTCATTGATGAAAATAGGAAGGGTTTCCGTTGTGGAGGACAATAGAAACGTGAGAGTGAAGGCAAAGAGACCAAACCTTTTCTCAATCCCTTCCTTATCAAACCCTATATTGATATAAATAGTTCCCAACACAAGACCCACGAGAAGTGCTTCTGCGGTGTTGGTCAAAAGAAGTTGTCTAGTTCTGTAGATAATCTTCCAAAACCTGCTATAGAGAGTGAAAATCTCATGAACCCTAGAGCTTTTATACCTTATGATCTCTCTACTACTCCTAACTCCACCATCAGAAACCGAAATCACTGAACTTGAACTCTCAGGCGATTCAGGAATACTCGGGGGAGTAACAGGCTTAGCCTCATCCAACTGGCTCAAAATCTCCATAGCATATTCCAACGCGTTGAGTTGATGAGGGACAGTGAAGCCATTGGAGTGCAAGAACGCTTGCAACGTGGCAACACTTCCATGATGAACAACTTGTCCTTTTGAGAGCAACAAGATCCTATCAATGCAAGAGAGAATCTTGAAGCTGGGTTGGTGGATGGAGAGAATAATGGTTCTGTTGCGAGAGACGCACGCTTGCTTTAGAATTCGCATGACTTTGAAGGCCGAAGTGCTGTCGAGCCCCGAAGTAGGTTCGTCGAGGAGTAATACAGCGGGATCGTGGAGGAGACAGAGGCCAATGGAGACCCTTCTGCGTTCTCCGCCGGAGAGGCCACGCGCGAGGCGCGTGTTGGATAAGTGCGTGAGTCGGAGTTCGGAGAGGAGGGAGGAGACGATGGCTGTGAGGTTTGAGGTTTTGGGTTTTAGGAGCTTTGCGGAGAAGAGGAAGGTTTCGGAGACGGTGAGGAGAGGGAGGCAGTGGTCGTGTTGGGGGACGTAGGAGGAGAGTTTGCGGAAGGTGGAGGGGATGAGAGGAGCGGAGTTGAGGAGGAGAGTGCCGTGGGAGGGGAGGATGCGGGCGGCGAGGATGTCGAGGAGGGTGGATTTTCCGGCGCCGCTGGGGCCCACCACGGCCAGGATTTGGGTGGGGAGGGCGGTGAGGGAGATGTCTTTGAGGATGTAGGTTGGTGGGGTGGAGGTGCATGGGGTGAAGAAGAGAGAAGTAAATGAGGGTTTGGTGGTGGATTTTGTGTAGGAGATTGAGGTGGCGGTTAGGTTGTAGGTTTTTAGGGGTGTTTGTGGTGGTGGTGGTGGTGGTGGGGAATCTGAGGGGTCTTCCATGGAGGGTTGGAGTGAGAGTGAGGAGCTATTGTGGTATGGAAACGAGGATCGGTTCCATTCCATGTGTTGGAGTGTATAAACCTTGGTGCATGGATGATATAGAGTGAGACAAAAACAGAGAAATAATTAAAAAGGTCTTTTGCTTTGGCCTTTGGTGTTTGGATTGTATTGTATTTTATTCTACATTAAAAAGTATTGTACAAGCATGGCTTCAAGTCATGGTTCATAAAAAAGAAATGGATAGGTTGAATTTAAATGAGTATTTTAGTTAAGGGTTGTGTTTATGTATATATGAATAAGGTTAATAATTATGAGCATCTTTGGTTCAACGGCTTTAACTTCTATTAGATTTAATGATTTATCATATTTATAACAAATTTGTTTCATATCATACATATCCTCTCTAACTTAAAATAAGATCTTAAGATTACATGAGATTATCTATTATTCATGATATTGTATTTAATATTAAAATATTTTATTTTCTATTATTAATATTGATTTCTTTTTCATAAATAAGATTTACGACACAACTTACAATATGAGGTGTGTTCAAACATGTTTTTGGACCTTCAAACATATGATACTTCATGTTTGATTGCCTCCAAAAGTCATTTTTTTTATCAACATTTCTCTCAAAACTGAGTTTCATCCATAAGCAATTTGGGGGTTCCTTTTTAAAACTCATTTATGTTTGAAGTATTTATCTAGTATTAACATCGATCAAATAAAATTATTTTTAATTAGTTTTATCCAAATAAAATTTATTTTACCAACATATTTTTGAACAAAAGATATTCAAATTAACATAGTCACATTATAATAAACTCATTTTTTTATCAAACGTATATTTATAGACTTTAATTCAAACATACAATAATAATTTATAGGGTCACAAGTTGTTTGTTTGTATATCAGTAAAAGGAATGTGATTGTAATATTTTATGCATGTCATTCTACAACTCTACATATTTATTAGTTTTGAATCAAAGTATGAAGTAAGTAACCTAACAGTATCAGTTTAGTGGGGAAGAATTTAAATAATATGCATGACATGTAGATTTTAATTTCATTGTTACCATTCTAGACATAAAAAAGATAAAGTAAGTAATTTGATTAATATGAAATTAACATTGTACATGTACGTATGTTACTGATATATATCAGTAAAAAGAATGTGACCGTAACATAAATGCATGTAGAAACACTACAACTCTACTCATTTACTTTTAAGTTTTAACCATAATGAGAGTTAAAATTAAACACACAAGTGTCCCCTTGATAACAAAATTTGTATTTGGATGAATTATAAAAAAGAACGTCATAATTTAATTGAGTTCTCAATTTTTCATGTTAAATTGGTGATTAAATCATTTGTCATGATTTTGAAAACTATATATATTACCTGACTCTGCCTTCATTTATATCATCTTATCAAAATTCATTAAGAGGGAAACAATGCATCAACTTGGTTTGATGCCACAAATGGCACACAAAAGTATATAAACGTAAATTTGTCAGACGAATTTTAGGACTGACATTTATTATTTTGTTCTCCTATTTCAACAATCACATTTTACGGACTACAGTTTTTTTTTCTTGTTATCTTTCACCTTTACAAAGATAGAGTTAAATCTACTTAATTATAATGATCACTTTTCTGAACCACATATGTTTGGCTTAAGGAAAACCAAGCGGCAACACATACAACCTAATTAGATAGGAAGGCATATTCGGCCTCAGAAATATCCATTCATAGTTTGAAAGACCAGTTGTGTATACTGTAGGAGACATGATCTCTACCTTATTTACTAATATATTTTTGGCATAGATTGGAGACATGGCTGGATCTCATTATCAATATTGATTATTGAAATATTAATCAGCACTAACGTACAGTGAGTTCACAACGCATATGAGACTCGATTTATTTTAGCATCTCTAAAATATAGTCCAGACTCCAGACCATACAGTTATGCTACCATGAAAAAAAAAAGGCCAATATTAGACAATTTTCTTTTTATAACTGTTTCAGATTCATCCCAATAAAGGAACTAGAAGATTAGACATTGTGACTTTAAAAACTTAAAAGCATATATTGTATACCAGTGCGTTATGTAAGTGCTATATTGTTTTATGTATCAAATATGAACTATTTGATTATCCGCTGCTTTTGTTTTCCCCAAAAGAGAAGGGAATAAAAAAGAACGTCATTTGATGTAACCTCAAAATATCAAACACTTCTTGAAAAAATTTGAAGTCGAATAAGACACTTGAACTAAAATATTCTTCAATTTAGTTGCGGCAATATTTGAGAGCTGGTCGAAAATTGATCAAGCATGGTTTATCCACTTATTCACGAGCATGATATTCTAATTAAGTCACAAGTCACTACTGATGAATCTCCATTTATTTGTCTGTTTATTTGCAAAGCTTTTCACAACATCTGAAGATATTAGTATTTTTATTTTATTTTATTTTATTTTGGGAAGTTATTTTTATTTTTTGGCACATTAATTCATATTCATCTGTCTCGCCCGTGACAATGAATACATTGCATCTCGGTGCTTCAGTGGGATAAAGCTCTTTATTTTGTGAACGAGAGAGTTGCCAACCATTTATATGATTTAAAAAACAGTGCTAAAAGTAGGGTTTTCAATATTCGGATTGGGTTAGTTCAAAGTTAGAAGAGAAAAAATATACATTCAAATTATTTAAAAATTTATTCAGTTGGTTTAGTTTTTATTTAAATATTTTTTAAGTAGCATTTTAACTGAATCATTCCAAAAAAAAATATATAGTAGTCAGGGTTTAAATATATAAAATTAGAAAGAAAAAATAAAGTAATTTATATATATATATATATAATGAAACAAAATCCCTATATTAGAAAATTAGCTTAAAAGCATCTAAAAGTTCATAAAAAATAAAAATTATAAAAAAAATCTCAATATCAATCTCTAAATGTGAAGACAAAGGACTCAACCAAAAAAAAAATACTATCCTCAGTTAATGTGAGAATCACTTTATTATTTCAAAATTTCGGAGTTTTTGACGAAATTTCAATTTTTTTTAGTAAACCTAACGGTACAATTTTTTGGGTGGCTGTAATAGTTTTGGGCTTTTCTATGCCATCTAATACTTTGGGCTCATACAATCCAAGTTTCAAACAAACCAAGGGAAATTTTGAAAGATGTTTTCTTCTTATAAAAAAATATCTGTTGACCCAAAAAAGAAGAAATTTCGATGGTCCCGATCATTCTTTATCTGATTAGTAATACCCATGTTGGATAAAACTTAATTATGCAAACCTAGGTAATTATAGCTTGAAATGGTCAGGTGGAGCGAATATGAATTTCATATAGAAAAATATAAAAAGAATGCATAACATATGCGCTGTGGTAAAGGCATTTTCTATTGTAATTATAAAAGAATATAATTTTTGTAACAATTAGTATAACGATTTTACAACAATAATTATTTTACTTATAAAAATTAAATAAAAATAGTTATTAATAATTAAAAGACAATAAGCATCTTATTTATAAGAATGATATTCAACTTTTAAAATGTTACACCAGATATAGAATTAGATATTGTACGTGTTGAAAAAAGATTAGAAACTGAAAAAGTGGTATTGTATGATGTTACAAGCCTCTCTTAAAATTAGTAAAATGAAGCCAAGCTCACACTATGGTTCATGTGCACCCTTTTATTATTTTTGTTGCTGGCATCTCAGATGTCCTTCATTCCCTGTGCAAATGATGGACTACACAACACTCCTCAAGTGATGATGGACCATACAATACTCTAATAGCAGGTTCACACTATTTTTCACAAGGACTCTTATTATTTTCACAAGTGATGGACTTTGCAAACAATTGATGCGTCATCTTCTGAAGCAGAATTCATGTCCTCGAGCTGTATTATAAGCCTAGTACGATATATTACGGGCTGCTTGTGTGCATCTAGTTTTGCTAATATATGAAGACACATACAAAATTGAAGTGTTACGTGTGTGTGAATGTAAATTATGAGTGTCCACAACAAAATTTACTAACTTACACAAGAGTTACTTTCTCTATATACGTGAGAGAATATAAAAGTTATGTATGTGATTACAAAAAGAGAGATAGTTGAGTCACCTCCTACGGAGAGACTGGGAAATCAGAGACACATTTTTTAAGGCTTGAATCACCAAAAGAGAATCACATTGAAACCAAATATTATGTCAACCTTTGTCTTTAGCAATCTCATGATGGCAGCCAGAGCTTCCGCAAAAAGAGAAGATTGTACAAAGTAATGCTTAAATAATAATAAAAATACTATTTATTATTTCTTTAAGTGATGATGTTCTTATGATACTTATAAACATGATTAAAAAAATATGTACATTTTAATATGTATAGAACATTTTGTTGAAAAAAATATTGATGTTGTAACCTAAATTTTTTATATAGATTTTCAAAATTTTTTTTGTATTTTTAATTTATTTTAGATTTATATAGTTACCAATAGAGTATCATATAATTGATAAATAATCAAGTTATTTAAGTATGTGTCAAGTGTTCAATATCAAATTTTATATTTAGTTATATACAATTTTATTTGTAGGAAGAAATTATCTCCTTAAATAAATCTGTTTGTATTGAAGGATTATTTTTTTTATACTCCTAGACAAGAATTATGAATTAAAAAGCAAGCATGTCATATTCATAACGAGACTTTTAAATGCCATATGGGATTACTGTTTAAAATCTAACTTGCAGTACTCCTCATGGATAAGACTATAAATACCAATTGACTCTTTGACATTTTAATTAATTATCTCCAATTACATAACTTTCTTTTCTAATTGAATCGTGCACATGGATTGTTTTATCTTGAGATGTAGAGAAAGATCAACAACTATAATAATACAATAATGTCTCACCAACCGATATAAGAACGACAATGTACTAAATTCACTATGTTTCTTAGCCTCGAATTTAACGAGAAGCATGCATTTTGTGACATGTGGAAATAGACTTCCTTTTTTACTATTATATGGTTTGAAAAAACTTCCCTGATGAAGAAGAAGATGCAATGAACTAAAAGCATGCAATTCAATTCCCAATCATAATGTCTCCTACCAACGTGATTATCCAAAACAGGAAACACATTACTGGAAATTGGATTCACTGATTTTCCCATCCATAATGCCTTGATGTAAATGACAATATATATATCACCTTACTAAATAGAGGAACAATAATCTTCTGAGGAACACAGCAAATCTACCATCCTCGTAGGACAAAAAATAGTGTCCCGTCGCTGTTTATGTAGTGTTTCTGGGTGCATTGCACATTCTCTCCTCAAGTTTTAAGAGAACCTACACCTTATATCATAACTTTTTTTTCTTCGATATATACCTTATATTATAACTTTCATTAAATAACATCAGGCTTCTTAAAAATGGTACTTAGAACCTAGCTTAGGTATTTGTCTCGTATTCTCTATATGAGAGTTTGAAGCAGACAATGAAGCATCGCATGATCCCCCGCATAACATTCGGGGTTTTTCCATTCTTGCTCAACCATAGGCGTGGAATAGTGATAACTATACTAGTTTTAAAATTCAGCTTTTTTATGGGAGCAAGTGTGCAGCTAAGATTTCCGAGTAACAAATTGAAAAAATTAACGCATATGTACTGTGTCTTGCTTTTTTATTTTTTCTTTCAAAATTATTACTTTTTTATTAAATGGAATCACAATATATATATATATTCTCAAATACTTGTATATATAATGAATTTCATGATATTGGATAACCCATATTGAACGATAACATAATGAAAATAGTGTATATAACTTTCAGAAAATCCTCACAAGTTAATTTTGATTATAGAATTGGTAAAAGAACCTAAATAATACTTTTTTAATAATTAATTATCAATTTGGAACTGTTTGAAAAGTAATTATAAATCTGGGGCAGTAGGTCACGTCCAGAATTGGGCATGACTGGTCACGCCCAGACCCAGGCATGACTAAGGGGGCAATCATGTCTAATTCTGGGCGTGACCAATCATGCCAAATTCTGGGTGTGACCATGTGTCATGCATAGATGGAGCAATGTATATATAAACTTTGAACGGTCATAACTTTTGATTGGAATGTTCGATTGAGATGTAGTTTATGTCAAAACGCTCGAAATTGAGAGGAGAATCCCTTGACAAATTTTTGAAGGGGATTTGATCAAAAAATTTCCAAAAAATACTTCTAAGTATCTCAAAATTATGATTTAATCTTTGAACATCTAAAAATTTTCTTGTTTTCTACTTCTTTAATTATTTAGTCAGTTAATTGCATGCTATTTTTTATTTTTTTTAATTACCTCTCTTAATTTCGAGCGTTTTGACATATCGTACACCTCTATTAGACATTCCTCTCAAAAGTTAGACCATTTGAAAGATATTATGTACGTTATTTTATAATGTTATTTTTCATTATATACATTTCTTGATTCTGTATTAAATTTGTATAATATTTGTAACGTACATAAACTCAAATGTTTATAATGATTGCCATATACATGTAATTTTTTCTAAAACATGTTTATAATGATATTATGTACATTTCTTGATTCTGTATTAAATTTGCATAATATTTGTAACGTACATAAACTCTAAAATGTTTATAATGATTTCCATATACATGTAATTTTTTCTAAAACAATATTATAGATATTTTTTAGACAAAATAAAGTAGAAAATTAAAATATAAGAAAATGTTAATTTAAATTTTCATGTCTTTTTTTATAAATAATTATCATAAATGCAAATTTAATTTTATGTACTATTTTTAATTACATAAATGATATATCAATATAATAGACATAAATGAAAAATATTTTGTTTTCTTTTTTAAACTTTGAAAAAAAGTGAAACATCTTTTTATCGAAGCTTGATGTGTGTGTTGAAATACATAATTAGCAACTGTTATATATATATATATATATATATATATATATATATATATATATATTAATTGATGTATTCTTATTTTTATGAACATTTTTTGATGAAAAATAACATTAAAAAATAAGGTTCAATATATCTTTCAAATGGTATAACTTTTGAGAGAAATGTCCGATCGAGGTGTACGATATGTCAAAACGCTCAAAATTAAGAGAGGTAATTAAGAAAAATAAAAAATAGCATGCAATTAACTGACTAAATAATTAAAAAAGTAGAAAACAATAAAATTTTTAGATGTTCAAAGATTAAATTTTGAGGCACTTAAAAGCATTTTTTGGAAAAAAAAAAATTTGACCAACTCCCTTTGAAAATTTGTCCAGGGATTCTCCTCTCAATTTCGAGCATTTTGACACAAAATACACCTCAATCGGACATTCTAGTCAAAAGTTATGACCATTCGAAGTTTAAATACGCATCGTTCCATCTGTGCATGACACGTGTCAGGAGTAGATCACATTCAGAATTGAGCCTGGTCACGCCCAAAATCAGGTGTGACTGCTGCCTTAGTCACGCCTGATTCTTAGCGTGACCAATCACACCCAATTCTGAACGTGACTTACTGTCCCAAATTTTTAATTACTTTACAAAGAGTTCCAAATTGATAATTAATTATTAAAAAAGTATTATTTACTTTCTTTTGCCTATAGAATTATATTCAAATCAAAAATTAAAAATAATATCACAGTATATTTTAATAATTATTATTTGGCCTATTAGATAAAAACACAAACGTCTAATCACATAAATTTCTTTTCAAACAGTGATATGAAGAAAATATAATATTATAAATAGGAGGTAACTTTCATTCAACCTGAAATCTCTTAAGAAATAATGGATTATTATTGGCATTGTTATTTCCTTTGTTTAGTATCCTATATTCAATCGGTAAACATACTAGAATTTCTTTACTTTAAGAAACATTTTTTTATTTTCATATTTAATTATAAAAATTTCATTTTATTTTTCCTTTGTTTTCTATTTTTAAAAGTATGTACATAAGAAATAATAAGATAGTAAAAAAATATTTTTACTATTTTAATACAAATATTTGAAAATAATAAACAAAATAAAAAAGCAAAAATAATTTTTTACAGTAATAAAAAAATTCTTAAATAGAAAGAAAACTCGTACAGTCTTATAGTTTTTAAAAAATATGACACAAACTTAATACCGAGGCCTCATTTATATAATTGTCGTTATCATTATATCTGCATTGCTTGGCACCAATATATGGATCCGTTCAAGTTTCTTCCGGGTATTGAAAGAACAAAACATCACCAATATCATCATCCCATAACAGTATAATGCAACTAAGGGACCACACTGTTCAGTTGCCTTGTGGCTTCTGCTTAATATAAGTGTGAAGTCGCAGTGCATTTGGTATAGAGGCCACGTTTTGTTATTTTTGGCATGGTTCTCCTCACATTAATGATGCCTTAGAATTTTGGAAATACTAGTACACGGCAAAAGCCATAGTCCTCAATACACATTTTGACCTCTATGCAATTACAAAACAGTCTTTTTCTCACCTACAACCCACAATTCAGACATCAAGATCTCAAATCATCCAACCACCATAATGTCTAAGATATGAGTTTGAAATTTGCAGTCTAGATAATCATGCCATACCGGTAGCAGTGTGAAATGTGAATGATTTTCTACATATATAGCATTACCACTTAAACCCAGTTCATTGCTTAATTTAAATTCACAACCATACAAAACACAATGTGTGTCTATATATGTATTGGTGTGTGTATATATATATATATATATATATATATATATATATATATATATATATATATTTGTTCCCCTCACGCCCAGTACTTTAGGACTTGGTGCGTGGATAATATGGTGAGTGGCCTGTTAATGGATTTATAATAAACTCTGATACTATCTTAGAATGTGGGTTTAGACCTATTTCTAGTCGATGTAGGACTTGGATTATTATCCACTTATATACTCTGACTTGACATTATCTCTGGCCGATGTGGGACTTAGATTATTTCTAATATCCCCTTCATCGAGTACGTGTTAGCTATTCACTAAAGTAAAAGAAAAAAAAGGAGTGTTGTAATTAATAAGTCAAAGAATTGTCAAAACTCAATATTGAAAGTGTTAAGTGCAATAAATGTGTGCTTTGAAAATATTGAGTGCAAGTCCATTTTTATACAACCATGTATTATCATCTTTACTTTTATAAGACAAGATATATATACAGCATATCTAAGATATGTTAAAGTACAGTCCAAAAATTCAACATTATATTTATCTTCCGCATTAATAACAGTCTCTTAGTAAATGGACTACTATCGAGCTCTTACTAAGCCAGTAATATTTGATCATTAATAATATTATATATTCTAATCCTTTCGTTATAATTTTAAATATTTTTAAAACAAACATTAGATAATAATAAATATATAGTAAATTAAAAATATATATTTTGTTTAATTTATTATATATAATAAATAAGATTCATAAAAAATATAATAAGAAGATTTAAAATTATCTTTTTATTTAACTTATCAAAGACACTCTGGTCTCTGTGGACCAATTTCACAATAATTGCCAACAATGCTGGACACAAAACTGACATCATTATTCTAATTGGACTTTGTCGCGGGAGTAATTGTAAATGGCAAATAGCAAGGGTTAAAAAAGTAAAAAAATAAATAAAAATTATAGAGATGTGTAAAAATACGCTGACTCATAATTTTTAAATGTGCTTCTATAAAATTTACAATAAAACTTTGGTTAAATGATTTTTTATTTTGTTTAATTTAAGTTTTTATCTTTTAAAAAAATATTTTGATTTTTTATTTATTTAAATTGATTCAAACAGGTCTATCTGATTTAGGAGTGTAAGTGGGTGCACATCACTGGTAAATTCAAATTTATTCAAATCAATCTAAACATTTGAGTTTAGTAATTTTTGTATTTGAGTGCTTGAATTAAACCAATTAAATCTATAGAAATTTGAATTGGATAACAGATTTTAATATCTGAGATTCACTGACATGTTAATTTGTATTAAATTATTATTATTATATATGTAATATATAATATATATTTTAAAATTTAAAAGAAATCAAATATTATTGATTAAATAGATTTATCAACCTGAATTGAGTAAGCACCAATGTATCCTTAAATTTTAGGATCAAGGTGACAATAATTTTATTGTTTTATTGATTGAAGTCTTCTTAATGTTTTATTAATTTTGGTAAAAAAAAAAAGTTTAAATTCATTTGAAACTCTTAATGTTGAATATAGTATGTTTAATTTTTCTCCAAATATATAGGAGTTAATGGAATAATAATTAGATATGATAACATCACAAAATTTTCTTTTTAATAAAAATTTAACAAAGAAATATTTGTGTTTGATTTATTTAATAAAAATTTTAACCTATATAAAAATATTGTTTTAAAAAATAATAAATAACATTAAATATTTTAACTTATTAATCCAACTAAGTCTAAACCATTTCTAAATAAATTGATTTTAATTAAACTTTATTTTAAAAAAATCAACCCAAATCAATCTTTTAAATTTGATTGGATAATCATGAATTTCCTTCCATTCAAATCTCTTCCTTTAATATACTTCTGATACTGTATCGTGATCTTTGTTGAACCTGCAAACGCACAGTGGTGCTTCCATATGGCTCGTAAGCTTCTCCAATCTTGTCTCCAACCCTCTATCCCATCTCCAAACTTTCTCGTTCCGTCTCAATCCCTCACTTCCTTCAATTCCTTCTCACTTTTCACCCTCACTTCTTTGTTTCCCCTCTTGTGGTCGGCCTCGTTCCATGACAAACCTATTGTCGTTCAGTTCACGCATCTAATCCTCGCTCTCTTTGCGTCCGTCAATCCTTCTGTTTGTGACGAATTGTTGCTATGGTTTTCGATCACATCTTTTCTGGTGTTGTGGGTCGGGTTTCTGATTTTCAATTTAGATAAAAAGGAAATTAAGGTCTGTGAAAGATGAAATTGGTTTTGAAGTTTTGAAATTTTGAAATCTGAAATCTAGTTTGATTATGAAAGTATTACAAGTCACAAAATCAAACAAGATCTCATGGGAAAAGTTTGGAATTGGAAACTTGAGTCATGAGATTGGGATTGAAAATCTGGAAATTGGAAAAGGAGGGAAGCATGATTGAGTCTCAACACATTCAGAATTGTTTACCGTGAAAGAAAAAAAAAATACAAGACAAAAAATTTAGTCTAAAAAGATAAAAGCAAATACAAGAACAAATATTTAGCCTAAAAAGATCATTTAGTCCAAAATTTTTCTTTTAATTTCTTAACACCCTAGTTGACAAGTCTCATTCTAAATTACTTTCTTTTTTTATATAGAACATAATATATCCTTTACTGAGATATTCTCACTCGTCGTAGGAAAATTTTATAGAAAAAAAGTCAAGTAGGACATTATAAATAAAAGTAAAATATTGTTTGAGTATCTAACATATTTACACTTCCAAAATTGACCCACGTTTTTGGAGTTTAAAATTTACTTTGCACATTTTCATATCTCTTCCTCTTTTTCAGAACGGTTTAACATCTAAAAAACTCCCCCATCAACATTCTCTACTATTCAGTATAATTTTCTCATCTAATCATATTACAGTAATTATTTACTTAACAAAAATGATTTTAAAATTCACATTTGAAGCAATTTCTATTTCATTATTTTAGTCTAAACATTAACAGGCAATTAAACTCACTGGTGTCTCAAATTAATTTCACAAAATTCTTGCCATCAAACTACTTCTCTCACATAACTTCTTTGCCACCAGCCATTGCAAAAAGGATGTAAAGAAGAAAGGCATTAGAATTGAGTTGAGATGGGAACTTGGAAGTCATGTCAATGATCACAAAATGAAAATGTTGATGCCTTGAATCATTTGATGGTATCAAATCAATATCAAAATAAACCTCAAGCAGAGTGCAAAGTGCAAAACCCACACAGAGCTGACAGAGATACAGTAGAAGAACCCTTTGATTCTTTTCATAATGCCCCATTAACCATTAATTTACATACATTCACTGACCACCAGGGGAGGGGAGCCTGCCTCCAACACACTAACTAATCATCACACCTATCCCTCTCCCCTCTTTCCCTTTCTTTACAATACACTAGATAATACAAAAATTAACATTTTTTCTCTTCTCTTCTGTTGTATCAGCTTGAGCTTCTTTCACAACAAAATCCTCAAGATTACACTTTTGCCCCATGTTCACCATCAAATGATTTTCTCACCGAATACATTGATCCTTCTGCAAAAAAATCAATTTAAAATTAAAATTACGTACAACTCATAAATCAGAATAATTAACCTAATTAATTAAAAATTTAAATGTAACATTAGTGAAAGAAAAATTTACCTCTGGAGTTGAAGGACCTTTTGCAGTGAAGGATGGCGCTTTGGATCCCATCAAGCTGCTGCTGCATCGTGTCATCGCTCTTCTTTGCCGGAGAACTAACACCGGCCACCGTCGACGACGCCGACCTACTCTTCCCTAAATGCTTCGAAACCACCCTCATCCCCTTCCCCTGTTTCTCCGTCCTCGAAGAAACAGAGGCCACCGACGGAGACGACGACGGCGACGCCTCATAATCCTCGCCGGAGAATCTCACCTTCTCACTATACCTCTTAGAAACTTTAACATATAGCGGCTTTATCAGCTTCAGGTACTTCCGCAACACCTCCTTCGAAAACCGCTCCGGCTTCGGTTCTTCCTCGTAGCTCAAACCCCGAACCTTGCTCCCAAAGCTTCTCGTGCTGTTGTCCCTGCTGAGCGCGGGAGAGGAACGAAAATCGTCGACGCTGAGCTTCACCGCGAAGACTTTTGCTTCGTTAACAGAGTGCTCTGTTTTCTGCTGTGGAGGTGTTCTGCTTCGCTTTCGGAACATGAAGATTCTGAAGCTCGGGGCGGACCTGAGAAGCGCAATGGGGGACTGAGGTTTGGAGATAGGTTCGATTGGGAGGACCTTACGTTTGGAGATAGGTTCGGAAGGAGGAGACAGGGGAAGTGGTGTTTTACGCTGAACGCCATTGTCTGTTTTGCTGAGTAAGTTGTCTTTGGAGCCAAGACTTATGAGTTCGCTTGTTGTCGTTTGTTTTGGGTCGTCGTCGTTTTTGGTTGTGGTGGTGTTGGTGTTGTTTTCTTTGTTGTCGAAATCGTGTAGCGTGAGCTCCAAGTCGAAGAATGAGTCGTCTTCGTCGGATTCGGTGTCGGTTTCAACAACAAGGTGGGGTTCGGAGGTTGTGCTCATGGTGGCGTTTCTCCAGAATTTGAGGAAGTTCAAAGCATCCATGGAAGAAGAAGAATTTAGAGAGAGAGAGAGGTAGAAGAAGAGGGTTCTGTTTTTTGGGTGGGGTTGAGTTTTGGGTTTTATAGGGACAGTAAGGTGAATGAACAAAATAAAATAAGAGAGAGAGAGAGAGAGAGAGAGAGAGAGAAGAGAAAAGGGTTTAGCTTTTCACTTCGTTTAATGGCGCTTGTGTAAGCATTGAATACGGTGCTTTCTTCGGGAATCAGATAGGGTTTAGCTTTTGCTTTCTGTTTTCATTTTGGTCTTTTATTTTATTTTTACGTTTCTAAAATTGATTGTTTTGTTTGTGACCATGTGGTGGTGACTGGTTAAAGAGAGTAGATAAAAAAAAAAAAAATAGTAAAAGGCACTGAGTAATGTACAGTGTCTCTGACCTCAGTCGTTGGACGCATACAGGGTCATGAACGAAGCGTTTCAGTCTTCATCAGAGTTCCACAGGTAAATTTGAAAACTGAGATTTGTTTGGCCCACTTCTGATCCCACCATCCAATACTAATATATGCTCTTATATATTCTAGTCCTAGCTATATCTCTGCTTCACAGTGATATAAGGCCATTTTTGGCTCAAGATTTTAAATAGTAGGGTTAATTTATGTAAAGGTATGGGCCATAAATTATCAAACTAAGCCAAACACTTCAGTTAAAAAGTATCCCCTATTTGATGAGATTTTGAATGATTATAAGAACATTTAACATTTGATTTAAACCCTTTGTTTAATTTATTCGTGGTACTCTATTGGTAATTTTAATTTTAATTATAGACAAATCATTGAAGACAACATGGAACTTGTTATTATTATGATAATTATAAATTTATAATTGATTTTTTCTCTTTCTAATTGAACAAGGAATTGGATAAAAAGACTGAAAATAGGGGATAGTATCATATGTGGGCTTAAACTGCATGCAGCAGATGTTATTTCTGATGGAGAGAGAGGGAGGGTTAGGGGATGGTGAAAGGAAACTTCCAAAAAGGTAGAGGGGAAGAAAAGGAAAAGAAGGGAAAGAAAACGAAAGAGAAAAGGGTTAAAAAAGAAAGGGCTCATAAAAAAGAGAGAAAATGCAGAGCAAAGGAAACGTAAGGGCTATCAACTGCTGCTTTACCTTTCTTTCTTTCTTTCTTTACAGAGAGACCAATTAAAAAGAGCTGTGCAAGTCAGAAAATAGGGTTCTTTTACAAGGCAAAGTCATTAGGTGCAAAGCTAGAGCACGCATGTTCTGCTGCTTTTAGGACCCCATCCTATGTGACTACACCTATCTTTGAAGAGGTCCAAGTCTTTGTGCCGTTGAATGAGCACAAGGGTTCAAGTGTTTTGCTTCAAAAGGTTTGACTTGTTGTTAACACCGTTTTGCTACTCTTGCACTCTTCTTTTTTCTTTTTTTATTGTGTTGAAAAAATGCTTGTAAAAGGTTTAATGAGAAAATTTGTGAAAAAATATATATAAAATGCAAGATGTAAAAGAAGAATTATAAATCAATAAATTAATCAGCTACAATTTGGATTTTGGCAGAAAAAATGTGAATACTTGGACTTTAATGAATTTCGTGTCCATGAATTATGCTCATACAAATGTCAATTCAAACGGATTGTCTCTAACTAGGTAGAACATCATTCTTTATTTAATTAGCGGCAACATAATTAGTGGGCCTTAAGTAAGAATACTAAACCAACCTCCCAAGTCCTTATGTTATGCGGGACTATTTTGAGCACATTTCCAAATCAATTAGTACACCGCAGCTAATGAAAACAATGTTTCAAGCATCATGGCTTACTTTTATATATATCCTCCATACCTGCCTGAAATTATTACAACTTGAAATTGTTAATAATTTTTTTTCTGTCTAGTGCTTGGGAATTCTAAGGGATTTCATAGGGTTGGTCCCGTATCTAGTAGGGGTTTTTAGCTGTTGAGACACTGTTTAATTCAATCAGAGACAAAATTTAATGAATATTTAAAAAATAAAAGTATCTAGAAACTCACTTATTATAATTATACAACATATTCATCAACATCAATCATTAATTGAAGAAAGGGAAAAAAAATTCCAGAAAGTGAAAGATGAAAATGATGGAATCATATATAACCAAGAAATAATGTTTTTGGTGTAACAAAAAGAAAAGAGAAAAAGGCAAGACAAAATTTTAATGCATTGTATCATTGTATTTGTATGGACCTGAACTTGCATCACCTAGTGTCCTACAGATCATAACCCTAAAAGCTGCATTCTATGTGTGTATACTTGGGAATAATGTTGATCTTGCGTAGTTTGGAATATTTTGTGGTCCTCATCGAATTGCTTAAGTTTTTTCCTTAAGATTCTCTCTGATGAAGTGACAACGGAAAATCACTATCTTAACTGCTTATCAATCTTTTACACGGCCACACACACGGCCTTCATAGCAAACAAGCTAAAACCATAACCAAGCTCAAATTTTACATCTGAAAGGTACCTTTCAAGTTTCAGAGGATTCCGAGCCAGAATATTGAATTATAGTGATACCTAACTTAGAAAGATATATATTATAAACTTAAATATGTTTAAAATCTCTCATAAATAACTAAATTTTATTCACTCCCTAATAAATATTTGTTATTTTGAGTTTATGATATATTAAAAAAATTGAGTTTTCATCATCAATCAGGTAATGATGTGAAAAATTGATCTTTTTAACATTATCAACCATTATAATAATATCACGTTATCACTTAATAACATATACTCAAAATAAAAGTTTTAATATATTAAAAATTCATAATAACAATTTTAAAATTTTAATTATTTATCGAGAACTTTAAACTTACATTATAATATCTATTTATCCTAAAACTATGTTTTTTGTTACCAACGTGCGGACTCAATAAAGAGAAAAAGAATGTAATCATTCATAAGATTCTAATACTACAGGGAGATATTCTGATATTCATTTGACTGGTAATAGTTTAAAGTAAATATAATTGCATGATGGTCTTGGTCGTATTAGAATCGGATAAGAACAAGGTATTGTACCCACAGTGTAAGGGTGTGGGATGTTACATAAAAGTTATATTTTTTCTTATCCCCTCACCTCTTGCCAATTTCAAAAGGAAATCTGTCTGGTTTATGGCTTGCACGACACAAGGTTGATTCCTCTTACTTCGGCAGAATTTATTGCTGAGTCTACGAAGATTGAATGTATTTTTTAAGCTTACTACACTATACATTATGATATGAGATCTTAAGGACATTTTGTTTTGTTGCTTTGTTTTGTTCCGTGATTTATTTATTTTTTGTTTTTGTTTCTTTTTCATTACGCAAAAAACGAGACTATCTCGTTTTTTAAATCTTACTCCGCATATTTTTAACATAAACTGAACTCAAGGTTTTTAAAATAAAGTAGTTAGTTAATGCTTCTCTTTCTCTAGATGTAGATTAAGCTGCTTTAATGATACTACTGTTGGATGCGAAGTAGATTCATTCAACGAAAATTTGGTATGCTCATAAATCTTAATTATTATGAGAAGACTCTTTCAAAAGCCATTGATTTGTAGCTTAGCTCCGTAAGAATACCCCAGACCATTGTCACAAATTATTGTTTTCTTAGCCCACTGTTAATTCTAGGTCTCTTTCTGTACCTATAATGAATTTAGCAAACATTACAATTTGCACCTTATCTAGTAAACACATGCGTACAAAATTGTAATTGGCATTTTTCTAGACGAATGATCGTAGAAGTTAAGTTAAATCGGTACCGGTTAAATTTGAATTCGAACATTCAATTAGAATTTTGTAAAACTAACATCGTTCCAAATTCTTAATTTTCTTGTTCAAATTGATGGTCGCCAGTATGACATTTGTGTTGGTTCTGTTCCGGTGGTTGGTTGTGGCACTTTCTGTCGTTATTATGACAATAACAATTGGATCAATTGGTCAAATGATTCTCCCATTGCAGAAATTTCTAAGTGGGGTCTTCATGCTCCATACTAGTGGGGGCAAGAACAGGATTTGCAACCATAAAGTTTTGTGTGGTTTTCAGCACCAAACTAAAACAAGAAATTAGAAGCTTGCCAAGTATTGTAGAGAAATTTGTGTCTTTGCATGTTCATATATAGAAAGGAGAATATAGGTGGGTGGAATTGATATTTTGTGTATGTTCCATTTGGTAACCTCCTTGGTGTTGAGTACAAGTGTGAGTTAAAGTCCCACATCGAATAGAAATAGAAAAGTTTAACACCATATAAGTGAGGAGAAGACCCATAAACCTGAGCCTTAAGGTTTTGGGTTAAGGTGTGGTGTCTAATTCACTTATATGGTTATCCAGTTGTAAATCTCCCTGATGTTTACTCCCCTCGATTTCCCAACACTTGGCTCCTTTGGCTGGATACTGTGGGAACTGAATACATGATCCTTTTTCACTTAGATTAATGGGAATTGGGTATGTGATTTCAGATGAACATGGACAAGTCATGTTCTTTAACTGTTACAAAATGGCTTGCAATTAATTAAAGAAAATTGAATTAATCATATGAATAGTGGATCTTTGGAGCTTGTGGAGACTGGAAGATATGTGATAGATGAAATTTTGTTTTTATATTTCGGGTGAGGCGTGACATAATAGATGAATTAAATATAAGAAATATGATCATTAAGATGTGATGGAGAAATTAATGAAGGGAGATCATAAGAATGAGTGGAAGGATTTTTAGAAATTTAGAAAATGGTGTGGAGGCGCCAGGTTAGAATATGGCACCATGTGGGTAACGCACCAAAACGCATGTCAACTACGACTAGTACATGCTGTACTTATTGGTCAAAATAGAAAAAAATAAATTGCTTACGAAATCTAATTTATCAAATTCAGTGTAGTATGGATAATCGGCCAAGAAAGATTGAAATGTGAATGGAGATTATTAGCTTGCGTTTACTAGGAAGTGACTATGATTTATGAAGCTGGCAGCTTAATATCAGAGCCATATATGATTATGAGACTCTCATGTCATTTTTGTTTTTTAATCAACAGATCTTAAATTGTCCCAGTCTACTAAATTTAGGATATATTTATTTGTGTTTTATTTTTTAAAAAAATTGAAATTATTTTGTAAAACAATTTTAAAAATAATTTTTAGAAAGTATGTAAGGGAAAAGGATGTGAGGGTACGTACAAGCAAGAATGTAACTTATAAATTTTGATATTTTATTTTAAAAACTGAACGATTTTTTTTTTTTAAATACAAAACATTTTTCAAAAACAGGAAACAAATAAAGTTGTAGTTTAAATTTAATTTTTTTTTTGTTTTAAATTCTTACAAACACTAGAAAACCAACCAATTATTGAAAATTGACGATCCTATTGCATTTGAGTGTATATTGTGATTAAATCAACAAGCCTGAGATCATCAGGAGCTATCAAATTAACCAAGACTGAGAGAGAAGACCACTGTCATTCAACTCTGCGCTGTACGATACACTTCATTTACAACTTCTTATAGTTCAGCCTTAAACAATTGAATTCTGTTGGCTATAAAGAAAAATTGTCTTGCTGAAATATAAGAAATATATGAATACTGAAGAAATAGATTTTAACCCACAAAATTTTATTGGAAAATAATACACGCAAAAAAGGTCGTTGGAGCTTTCTTAATTTTTCTCACATTCACAAACTAGATGATAACATTCGCTAATTTAAGCTCTCCTATTTATCCAAGTTAAAATCTGTCACCTCCTTAAATCGACATAAGACCAGCTGATAAACAACTCATGTTTTTCCCTGTTTCACAACAGATAAACTTAATTTTATTACAGGTGATAAACTGTCACCATGAACTCTTAAAAGAACAAGAGAAAGGCCAATAGAACTTACCTAAACACCTAATAAACTTTGACTATCAAAAACCTTAACAATTTAGCCTATTTGTGAATACGCATCATAATAATAATATTAATTCAGTCTACTATATATTAACCTATTTTCCTAAAATATACATATATACCTATTTTTGTCCAAAGTTCTTATGACTTGAGAGTTAAAACCCACTTTAAAGTTAAAGTTTAAAATAGAGATTTTAAAAACAAAGTAGAAATATTATTTAATAGTTTTAGTTTAAAAGTTTTTTTCTAGCGTTAAAGCTTTTTTATTTGTATACAGGGAGGAAGAGAAAAGTTAAGGTGTCCAATTTATTTTTAAGACTATTTCACTTAACTTTTTTTTAAAGCTTTACCTCCCTGTTTATAAAAATGTAAACAACGGAATTTTTCAACACTTCTTTTCAAATATATTTAACCTAATTCTGCTTTTAAGGAGAAAAATTAAAAATACAAAAAAGTGGGGTGAAATACTAGTTTAATATTGAGATCGAGTATTTTAAAACAAAAAGATCTTTATGCTTTGAAGAAAATAAAGAGATTTATATACAAAGGTGGTAAAACAAAAATGACCTCTGATATGATATCTGGTGGGGGAAAAAAACAGAGAACATGTACTACGCTCCAAACTTTGCTTGGAGCATTTTACAATAAAGTCTTATTTTATAATAACTCTAGTAAGAATACTTTATATTATTCGAATCATTTTTTAAAAAATAGAAAAATAATTCAATTATAATTTGTTTTATAAAACAACTAGGTTATTAATACATCTCCTGCATTGCAAAGGAAAGCTCGTCAGACATCATGGATATGGCAACAGTGCAAGCATTGAAGATGGCAGTCAAAAAGCAAGATGAAAACAATGAAAAGGAAACTGGGTAAATCCTCCTTTGTCTAAGTTGACCACTTTTGTTTTAATGTATATTGCATCATGCACGCTTATAATTAAGTTGGGGAAGAAGCAGTGAAGCACCATCAGGAATTTATTTTCACCACACCCTCCGGAACCTTGTGAGTTGTGACTGCTATTTTTCTTGCCCAAAGCCCAAAGCCCAAAGCCTAAAGACTCTTACTCTTGGTCTTTCCCTTCCTGCTTTTACTACCATCTTTTTCTTGTGTATACCTTATTAATGACCCTGGCTTTAATTCTGTTATTAATTGTTATTTTTCTCCTTACTTATCTAAGTTAATTGAACATTTTGTGCTTTAGATTGGGATTGGTAAGCCTCTTCTGGCTAATTAGATTCTTAGATAATTTTTTTATGGCAAAAAAAAAAAAACGAGGTGAATCTAGGTGAAATAAAGATTGACATTTCAATTATGTTGACACTCTAACTCCTATCATACAATACCAAACAGATCCCAGTTAGATAAATTTTATTTGAACTTAAATGAGAAGGTTTATGGCAGGTTTATCTAGTAGAGAGTTGGGCATATTTTAATTTGTTATTTTTATTTTTGAATGATTTCAAAATTTCAAATTTAACATAACTACTTAAGTTAAGCCGCATCTTACTAAGAAGTAAGCCTCACGCGAAGGAGGAGAGGAAACACGGTCAATAGTCTATTTTTACTAGAAGAATGCCAATAATACATTCTTAATAACACATTTTTTTTTAATAAAATTACAAAATTAGGGGGAAAATGATTAAATATTATAAAAGACCTAAAAAAATCATCATTTTTAATAAATTTCAATCAATCAAAGAAAATATATATATATATATATATATATATTTAAAATGAAAAGGTATGTTCATACTTCATATATTTCTCTTCTCTCTCTTTTTTTTTTATCAAAAGATAAGATTTTGGTTAACAAAACGATCTAGTTTGTTCTTTCATATAGTTGCATAGTTCTTTAGCTATGTTGGGCCTCCAAAGAAACTCGTTTCCTTCAAACTTTAAACTCAGCCCATCATTTATGGCAATTGAATGACATGGGAATTTAGGCCCAGAACATAAGATTTGATTAAAAAATAAGTGATTAATTTATTTAGGGAAATAATAAAATTATAAAGTTAATTTTGAGCTAAGACTTAAATAGAAGCGGCGCAGATCTAATCCAGCCAAATTATACGAAAAAACACAAAGAATCCATTCATAATCTAAAACTTTAAAGAACATAAATTTATCTTAGATAATTTGTGTTTGAAAGAGTGTTAATAAAACTAATTTTAGTTAATATTGATTTTAGAATGATATGATTTATGTTTAAATATTTTTATTATGAAAATGTATTAGTAGTAAAACTCAATTTTTTATTCATTATAAAATTTATTTAAAATTATTTAAGTCAATCAATTTAATAATCAGAATTAATTTTTTAATATGATATTAAATATGTAGGCTAAGAAAAAAAATACATATTAGTGCCTCACTCATTCAGTGGTCGTGAATGGTGAACAACTCTAATTGAAGTGCTAAGACTTTCATTTTTTTTATTATCAATAGGAATGAAACTTAGGTATATGATGTATTTAAACTCGAATAAATATAAGAAAAAACGAGATATAAAAAAATTAGGGTAAGAAAAAGAAATAAGAAAAAAGAAAAAGAAAAATTAGTGGCACACTTCATTAAGTGATGTTGAATATGGTGAAGAGCTTATATATTAAACTGAAGTGAAAGATTTCCGTTATTCATTCCTAACCATCATTCCGAGCTTGAGGTTCGGACCCAACAATCCGAGAAATATAAATAGAGGCGCTTCAGTGAAACTCGCTTCTTCTCTGCGACTCCTTCGTTCGTTCCTTCCTTCCTTAGTTTCATTCTTCGTCTCATTATCCATGGCGTCAGGGGACACAGATTCCTTCAGCGACAAGGTAGAAGAGAAGTTCCACGACCACAACTCCGATTCCGATTCCGACGACGACCACAACAACAGGCCGCCGCCCAAGACCACCGTATCCAACAACGTTTACCGCCTCTTCGGCCGCGATCAGCCCGTCCACAAGGTCCTCGGCGGCGGAAAACGTAACTCCTCGCTCCTCGATCTCCATCGCTAACGTATCTGCATTCATTACTCTTTTTTTTTTTTTTCATTCCTCATTGTTTATCTTCTCGCGTTATACATTAATCTCGTCGCGTCTGTTTCGTCTTTGATCGGAGAAGTTACGCGTACGATAAAAACTCTTAACTCTGATTTCTACAGCAACGTGTATGATCTAAGACTAGCTCGCGTTAGAATATTTTTCTACCTTGACATATATCGTAGCGTAACGACGTCATATTGTTGTTAATGATGGTAGTGTTCTGTTAATCACATTTTATATTAATTTAATCATCTTGGCGAGGCGTAAAGGTGAATTGTTGTTAGATTAGATTAGATATTTACGAATGCTTGATTTATATTGAGTTTTTGGATTGTTATTGTGCCATCGTCGTAGCTATAACTAAATCAACTCACATTTATTGCTGTAACGAAGCTATATAAGAAGGTTTCTTTTTTCTCTGTGTCCAAACTGTTGGCATAAATTTTTGCTTGTGAAAATAGATGGAGCATAGTGTCAAAAATTACAATTATGATGAGAGGAAGGAATATTGCTTGGTGACTTTGGTTTATTATAAGGAGACAATATTTTGCTTGTCAGCGTGTATTTCTTATGTTCCATTCAGTCTCTTGTTGAAGGTTGTCTGTGAAACCTTTTGATATTTTTCTTCATCATTCCATATTTGCTGCCCAGTGGGGTTGGCTTTTAACGTTAGCCTACACTGTATTATTGGAAAGGAATTTGGAATTTATCTATCCACTTTGCGTAGAACAAATCCCTTCTGATAAATAAAATCTATATATTCACTTTTGGAAATAAATCCATTCCATCTACTCATTATGTTGCATTACATGGGTCCCTTGCAGCTGCTGATATTTTGCTATGGAGGAACAGGAGAAGCACTGGAGTCGTACTTGGTGCAGGCACTGCCTTCTGGATTTTCTTTGAGTTGATGCAATACCACCTCATAACTTTTATTTGCCATTTATTTATTGTGTCTCTGGCGGCACTTTTCTTGTGGTCCAATGCATCTGTCTTTATCCACAAGTAAGCCATTGCAAATTTTATACTGCTTTTCGTCGAGTTAATTTCGTGTCCTTCGAAATATGGGTGAAAAAAAAAATCAGGATCTTTAGCTTTAAAATCCATGCATTCCTAATAGTAAATTGTTATATCTTGTTTCTTAATATGTGCACCCCGTTTGGTCTTGACATTTTGTGAATTAGGTCTCCACTGCACATCCCGCATGTAGCACTTCCTGAGGAATGCGTTCATCAGGTTGCTTCTACTTTAACAATTGAGATTAACCGAGCCTTCGTTATTGTGAGGGAAATTGGAACTGGGAGAGATTTAAAGAAGTTCCTTAGCGTAAGTTGAATAATTCATTCCTTCATCCTTATGTGAAGCTCTAATTTTGTGATGAAATCAGTCAAATTCCAATAATTTCTTCGGATTTTGTGAGAAATTGAGGTTAAACTGAAATTCATCTTCATTCATATCATATTCAATTTTTAATTTTAATTTGCACAATGCTTTACATGCATAATCTAGTTTAGTGATTTCCTTCACACAGACTTTGTGCAGACAGTAGCAGCTGAAATAGGACTAATTAAGGTGTTTTTTGTCCTGTTACCAGGTTATTGCTGTATTATGGGTTATCTCGGTTATTGGGAGTTGGTTCAACTTCATGACCTTGTTTTACCTATGTAAGACTTCATGCATATATTACTCCCATTCTTTCCATTGTTACGTGTCTTTATGTTCTATGATTAAAAGGCTATTTTAATGGTATTTTCCTAACACTGAATCCATTTGGGGTGATACAGTCTTTGTGTCACTGTTCACATTGCCACTGCTGTATGAGAAATATGAAGACCAAGTTGATGCATTAGGAGAGAAGGCAATGATTGAAATCAAAAAGCAGTATGCAGTGTTTGATGCTAAGGTTTTGAGCCAGATTCCAATAGCGGGCTTTAAAAAGGATTAGAATACATCATCTCTCAGGTTATTGTTTACTTACGGTGGATATCTGTTTTGTTCAGATGTCAAGTTTCTATAACTCTTACCCAAACCCCTCTCCCTCCCTCTTAGTTTTTTTATTTTTTTTATTTTCTGTTTTGGTTAATCTTTTAGTTAATTGAGTGAAATATAGTTTGAGGAATAAAAGTCCACCTAGTCCTGCCTTAATTTTTTAGGATTATCTTGGATTATTTATGAGAGCAGTCTTAAATTAAATGCCAAAGCACCATCATTTTGTTGTATACATTGACTCAATGAACGTGTACCCATGTCATCTAAGGAAGTGCTTCCTGAGTTCTGTTTGCCTTTTCTTTTTATTTTTTTTTTTATTTGTCTCTTTTGTACGTGTGCAGTCATTTTTTTTAATTCTGTATTGCTCAATAACAGAACCTTCGATGTCAAAAAAAATAAAATACTAGAACTTTCTAATTACTTGGAAATGGATGACAATAAAATTTAAATATATGATGAATTTGTCTGAATTAAAATGCTTGCTGGCTATTTGATGTTTTTTTGGCTATCCATGATATAATAATTTCGGGGATATTGCAACTTTGTTTCACGGGTCAGACAAAAAGAAATGAAAATATTTCAGTTATATTAAAAAGAAAAAAAAACGTATACAAATTTGCTAATTTTATAAATTTGAGACTAAATATCACTGGGAAACAAAATTGCAAATTGAGCCAAGTAAAAAAAAAAAAGTAATATTCTAACCAATTATCTACTAATACTATATGATTGTTTAATTTCCCGCATATTCAAATTTGCAAGAAATTTCGTCCAAAAATTTTACTTTTCCTGCGATCTTTTCGTCGACTCCGACGAGTTTTCCTCTCCGCTGGATCAAGAAGGCCTTCGCCTTGAATTTGCTCCGCTGCGGGTTCCAATCAAATAGCTACATGTTTCATTATTATTTATTCTTCAATATTGTGATGACAAGACTCGTTTATATTTCTACTTTATGTCCTCTATTTTGTCGATCTCCAATCTGTTCCAATGGTATATTTACCACGGAATTTTATTTTTTATTTTTTAAAAAATGATAGTGTGTCAAACTGTCAATTTCTTGAGAAAATTTAAAGTCACACAATTATTTACTTAACTTTTAAATGGATGAAGCACATCTTTAATTAACCTTTTATTCTAGTTTTATAGTTGTGATTTTTCAATTTGTTAAGAATGAAAAATAATTGAGTGAAAGATTGTTTAATTAAATATAGTTATATGTTTTTAAAAGCTACCATGTTATATATATATATATATATATATATATATATATATTAAACAACGATTACTTAGCACACAAAGGAAGTATATATTTAAGATTAAATAATAAAATTCTTAAAAATATGGAGTGCTAATAAATTTATCCTTGTAATATAAAAAATTTAAATTTAATTCTTAAATATACAAAAGTATAATAAATTAGTCTTGTATATAATTTAATTATTTTTTAAACACATAATGTCAAATGGATCTTAAAAAAATATAATTTATTGTAAATTTAGTCTTTCAACGTTACAATTTAATAATAAAATTATCTCACAAATTTATTAACAAAACTAATTTATCACACTTATAATTTACACATTTAAAAACTAAATTTATATTTTCATCCTTCATGAATCAATATGTGACCACATCACATTTTTTAAAAATGAATTTAACTATTTAACCTATATTTAATTATTATTACTATTATTATTTAATAGTTATGAACTTGTGATCATGTAGGGTTTAAAATAAATAATGTTTCCACCCCATTGTCTGTCTAGCCTCATTTGATGATTTATTGTTTCCACTTTCCACTCAATTATTGGGTTCTAGGTTAGAAGCAAGACACCCGCAATCCCTAAATCCTTTCAATTCCAATTCGTTCAAGTTCAACAACATAACATGCTATCAATTAGAGTATTTAGATATGTTCACTTGACTCACTTGTATTAGCAAATGATTTTTGCATTTTGTTTTTAAGGTGTATTTTCAATTTTGCACATTTGCTTCTATTTAGTAAGTGATGTCTAACTTTCCTTCAAATGTGTTTTATATAGTCAGGGAATGCCCTTGAGTACTTGTAATTATTCTTTTGGTTAATATAAACTTTACATATTTCAAAAAAAAAAAAAAAAGAGGTGCTCTAAAGTATCTCTCTTTTTCACATTTCAAATTGACTGAGTCAAACTATAAAACATGGAAATGAAAAGAATGATGCCAGCTATCACAATCAGCTTCATCTCATTATTACCGGAAAAAATGATATAAATATCTCTAATAAAGTATATAAAAATAAAGATAGTTTATACCAACACTGTTTAACATGATAATAATTTATTTATTTTAACCAAGTCGTCTAGGTTTGAATAATTATAAGAAAAATTAAAAATTTATTTATCTATTTTTATAAGATCATTTTTTAATTTTTAGATGCATTAATTATTATTATTTTTATATATTCTTACTTAATTATTCTTTCTTCAAACATTAATCAAAAATAAATATGAATAGAGAGATGAAATTGATAATTTTAGAATTATAATATAAATAATTTTCAAATTTAATATAATAATTGCTTTTTAAGAAGCTTGAATTAATTCAAAAAATCTTATAATTAAGGATCAAAAGAATAGAAAGAAACATTAATATCTGGGTTTTATTTTGGATGAGAAAACTATTAATATTTGGGTAGCAACTTATCATCCTTATCCGGTTGATGGAATGGTTTACTTTTGATATAATTTCAAGAGGTTAACTAAATATTATTTTTATGTTGAGATATTTTCCTGTATATCTTATATTTAATTACATTTATTTTTTTCTTTTTTATATATATTTTTTATTTTTTTGTATTTTTAATTATTTATTTTGTTAATTTAATTATAAATATTTTTAATTATATTTTTAAATTTTATCTAAATTAAATATTTCTCACACATTATACCGCATAGTTTTTTTTTTTACAGGAAACATTATACCACATAATTACCACTTACTGATTCTTTTATTATTAATGGTTGAAATGGTAGCATAAGCGAAGTCCTATATGAGACAAATTTTGCCACAGAATTTTAGCGGCACTCTTTTCAAAATTATAGTACTAGAGGTTCTATATTTTTATAATAAAAAAACTGCATAGTGCTTTTCTTGGGGGATTGGTGTTTTTTTTTTAACCTTAATTTCTATTTTTTTAATCTGTGGATAACCTTTAGGGACACACAGCCTAGGGAGAAAGGGTCAATTTTTAATTATTATTTTTTCTTTAGTCAATTTTTAATTTCTAAACAAAAAAATAGTAAGCCCCTTTAGCTTCCGAGGGCATTCTAAAGGATGGTCTAAAATTTTAGGACACATTAAATGATCTAAAACACAATTAAATATAAAAACAAATATTTAAATGTTTCATGCATGAAACTGATACAGCACGTAGTGCATTTATTCTGCAAATAAGAATAACTTACTTTTTTATATGCAATTCTTATCAAACATATTTAATATTTATAAAGAGAAAAAGTTATGTACTAATAATATAAAAAAATTTACATAATTATTCAATTATAATTCATGATAAATTTGTTGATTTTTAAAATAATTTAAATAACAATTTTATCATTAAATGACTGTATAAAACATCAATACATAAAGATTAAACTCATTTGTAAAATTGTGTTCTCAATCGGTTTTTAGTTGTGTTGTTTGAGGATTAAGTTTCTATATTCCAACAAAAAAAATATTACAATTCTTATCTAACATATTTATAAAATTGTCTTTTAATATATTTTTCTATTTTAAAGTAATTATTACCATAATATATTTTATATTAATTTCTTCGTCATTTTAAAAAGTCAAGATTTTTTATTCTCTCTTAATACTATGTTCGTCCAAACTCTAAATAAGAAAGAACAGCAATTCAGTGAAATATTGTTTAGTTAAACATAATTAAATGTCCTTAAAATGAATAACATGTAACAATTTTTTTACATATATAAAACTATGGCAACAATTATTTTGGAAAGAATGACATATATATATATATATATATATATATATATTTAACTATTAATTATTCCTCAATAACCATGGCTGTGTACCTTTTTATAATTAAAATATTTCCATGTTATTGTCTGTCCTCAACTTGGACTAATGGGATTGCTTAATGCAACACCATATTAATGGTTTCAGGTTCGAGACATGGACAAGATCATAATCAAAACCAAACCAACAACAAACCAACAACATCAATCTCACAAATGAGGTACTCTAAAGTACCTCTCTTTTTGAAACAAAATTATTTTTCTACCCCAAACCCAGATATATTGCAGATCCAGCCCAAGTATATTTTTGTTTTGGTAAATTCGAGCTCGAGTATATAATAGTTAATAGTACATGAATTGCTTCTCGATGAATATGAATCCAATGAAAGTTGGATGCTCTTTTACTCATTTGCGAATGGCTTCAAGTAAAAATGCTAATTGCTCTGCTCTGCTTCTACTTTTATTGTTGTGATTTTCAATTATTTTTTATTCCCATCCCATTATCTGTCAATACTTTTTTTTACACAATTATCTTCCAATAATGAAAAATGCTAATAAGAGGGTTTTTTTTCATATTTTCTTTTTCACACACTTTCTCTTATTTGTTAATATTTATATATTTATATTAATCTTACTAACAGAATCATGTAGCGAATCGTCTTGCTGGTTATGGACTAAAGATAGATAGATAATTCAAGGTTTATGATTTTGTTCTTTCATTTATTTCAAACGCTATTATAGAGGATGTTTTCTCAACAGCTTCTCAACCTGGTTTTTAATTTTATCTAGTCTCAGGGGTTTTCCCGTCATTCACAAAAAAAAAAAACCGTTACATTTTATTTTGTGTTGAATTCAATTTTCCTCCGTCAAAATCGTCTTATTACATAATGATATGTTAATCTTTTTTTTTTTTTTAACAAAGTAGGGGATCAGCCCCAATCAAACAGTTTTTAATGTGGTACTCTTAGATTTTTTTAAAGAACACATCATCATTAAACATATTTAATCTGAACAAACGTTCCAACAAAAGGACATTTTGAGGCAATTAGTAAATTGGAGGGTAAAATAATAATAAAAAAAAAACTTCTTTTATAGATTAAGATTGTGAAGGTTTTAAAGGAAGGAAACTCCAACTAGATTGGCGCTCCAAAAAGACCCTCAAAACCAAACACATCTCACATAACATTAAACCAGGAAAAAGTTGAACAAAACAACCTTGGAAAGACTAGGTCAGTATCCAAGGAAAGCACTATCAAAACCTCTAGAAAGGAAGAAAACTTTTATTCCTAAGAAATTTTGTCCTAACAAAAATAGGGAGTGAGTCCCATCAAGTAAAACTTGAAAGAGCTATATTATTACAAGAATAATATAAGAGATATTTTTCTTTCAGACAACTTTGAAAAAACAATGACAAAATGATACATACACATGTAATTTACACGCAAGACAATTTTAGATAAAATTATTATAAATGATAGTTGTTTTTTATAAATATTTAAAGCAATCACATATTTATGATTTTAACTTTAATTGTAACACTAATTAATATGAAACAACTCTTCATTCAGGGCTTGGGTGGTATTTTCTTGATATTTTCTATATTAATTTTTGTTCATTTTAAAAAAGTCAAGAACATGTTTTTTTATAATAAAAAAAATACCATCATGCTCTCTTGATATTTGTGTTAATCTAGATAAATTGAGAGAAAGATAATTTAGTTAAATATAATTATATTTCTTTAAAATGAATAATAAGTAATAATTTTTTTTACCTTTTATATATATATAAACCTTGACAGCTGAATTCCACTATATTGCCCCAGGGTCGAGAAAACACACCCTCTATATCCCTAAACCCATCCAAATCAACATTATTTCAAATTGCAGAGTCCAAGTAAAAAACACGGAAATGAAATCAATGGAAAGATGCCAGCAATTGCAATAAGCTTGATCATATTGCTACCGGATATAAATGGCAATCATCGTCCGGTAGAATGATCATAAATAGAAATACAGTATGGCAGTCAATGTACGTTTTAATACATTAAAAATTTACACGTTATTGTCTGTCTACAGCCTGGTGTAATGGTTTGCTTGTTGCAATACCATTACCGGTCCCAGGTTCGAGACATCATACACCCTTTGCTCCAACCAACCAACAACAACATCATAATCATCATCATCATTCAGACTCACAAATGAGGTATTCTAAAGTACCTCTCTCTCTTTTAAAGAAATTATTTTTCTACCTCAAATCCTCCAGATACATTACATTCAGCTTTTGTTTTTGGTTATGAAAAGGGCCAAACTTGCTTCTGGATGAATATGAACCCGGTGAAAGTTGGGAGTTTTTTTACTCATTTGTGAATTGTGAATGGATTCAAAGCAAAAAGCTGTCCCATATTATTTTCTTATATGTTTGGGATATGCCCATAACCTAGAAACTGGTCCTCCTTCCGAATCACTGTCACTGTCTGAGGAAGATGTTACGGTTAGAGAATCCTCTAGAACATATTCCACAACCTGAAATTAGGAAGATTACAGTTATTATTAGCTATATAGTTCAGTTAATTTCAGTAAATTATTTTGAACGATGGCTGGAGATAAACAAAAACGCAATCTAGTATAAATATAAGTAGTCTTTGATCTTCAAATAACAAATGTACTCGAACAAAAAGCATTATTAAGTTCGAAATTAATACTGAACAAACCTGATACAAAGCACCTAAATACAGTACAGAACTTACCTGGAATGCTGTTACAGGCTTAATATCTTGAATTTCAGATATTCCAGAGTGTACATTGGGGCATTTTGAGTTATTTAACCAAACTACTGATTTGCAGTGTCCACAATATCCCCGGTTGGTTGTTAATATCCTGGATAATGCTCCTATGTCAAAATCAACTAATTAAAACAGGGAAGATAAAAATTGAATGTGCAAGTATGCATACATGTGTGTTTCTCTTTCTACGAGAGAGAAAGAGTAACTCTTTTCTGTATTTATAGCACAAAAAATTAACTGAAAAATAACATGAAACTCAACATTCCTAATAATTTCTAAAGCTGTAATTCGGTTCCTAAAACACTTGAAATGAAGAATAAACTTTCAGTTCCATCCCCCATGTGCTTCAGGAAAATGAAAACAAAATTATTGAAAAATTCTAACTTGTAGCGTAACAATACCAATCAAATAACCAATTAAATTCAATGGTTAGCAATTATCATCTCTATATATTGACTTACACACTGCTTGGAATCTAATGCCAAAGTAAAAGATGGTACATGTATATAATAGTTTCCCAGTCTCACTATAGTATACTTTTATCCCATTAGTTGACTGAGAATACATTGGATGTGAAAAGAGAAACAAAGTTAAACTACATTTCCTCAATATTCAGCTTACCAGTGTATGCTCCTTTAACAGTTTCTTTCCAATCAGTAATGATTCTAGTATCTATGGGTTCCAGCAAAAGCCTATTGTTCTTGACTTCAACCAGTTTAGCATGATCACCACCGTACAGTGCAACATACTGCATCTCCCACAGATGGTCATCATTTGCAGCTATATTCCATGACCTAAATATGCAATGTCCATGCCACGAGGGAATTTATATTGATAATGATATTTAACAATATTCATGACAAATTTAATTAGCAGGCCAATGTAGAAAAATATATAATAGGTGCTTGTATTTCACATCCTCAAGAAGCAAGATGTGGGCTAAAATAATCAGTTGATGCAGTGTAGACATAATGAACATAAAAGAAGGAAAGCATTACCGGCAGACTAGCCCCACTGAGACTAAAGATTTCATATCAAGAAAACTGAAAATGTGCACAAGAATATCTTGTGGTAATGGCAATGAATCTGCAATACAGGAACAAGAAACTACTTTAACATGACTAGTTTGCCCTCATTAGTATAACATAAAGCCATTTCTTATTCTTATATTATATATAGTCTGACCTTTCTCTACCTGGTGAGCTTTACAGCGCCTCTTATGAGCAACCATTGCATGCTTAAATTCTGTTACAGCCACATTCTTTTTTTGTTTTGGTAGTGCTACTTCTACACTCTGAAGGAGGAAGTGGACTGCTGAAACAGCACTCTGAGTCTGTATTCTAAAATTAGAGAGCATAAAAATAATAATTAGGCAGAGTGATCCTGAAGACAGCAGGTAGATGCTTAATTAATAATTTAATATAAAGTAAAAATGGATTAAAATTAGTCATAGCCACTTGCTACCCCTAGAAAAGATAAAGATCATACTTCTTGGTTTTATCTACGGCCCTCTTTGGATATATATTTCTCGTAGCACTTTTAGGAAAAGAAAGAGAGGTAAAATGAATTGAGCTTCTCCCATAAGCTAAAATCAACTTATGGACTGAACTTCTATAGAAGCTTTCTCAATTCTCATTAAACTTTTCCAAAAATTGATGTACATAAGTTAATTTTAGCTTACGGGAGAAGCTCAATTCATTTTACTTTCACATTTCTTCTCCTATAAATGAAAATTCTCCAATATAGCTTTCTATTCTGATTCAAAAATTCAAGTAAAAAGCAGGATATATGGTTGTAATTAACAATTTGATACTTTTACAGTTTACCAGCCAGCTTATATTTCCCACAATGTGTGATAAATAGCAGTTTCATTGCATTGGTTAATGTCAGGGGAAAAAACTACCTAATCCACTAATCCATTTTAGTTTCCCCCACACAAAGAAGCATCCTCACTAACCTCCATTTTAGTTTCACATAGTGTTTTCATACTAGGTTTAAAACATAGTTGATTTGCTGCACAAAGTTTGCATCGCAATACTTAAGAAGGATTAAACAAGTTTTTTTTAACTTCTATAAGAAGAGTTCAGTGATCTGCGTCGAGGCTTGTGACCATTCAAAAATCAAAAAGCTTTCAGCTCACAGAAAATATGGCACTAGCTATTGACACTTTCAGCAGCAAAACAAACGGCAATAAGTTGTAAGACGGTCGAAACCATTCACACATATCGGTTGTAACAACATTGCTACACTTTCCAGTAGCTACAGTAACCGACCGTGGTGTTCAAATAATTGCTGGTGGAACGAACAATAATAACCACACAAGACAGCAGATATCACAATTCCAAAATTATGAAATTATGATTAAAAATTATATGTCGTGAATTTGACTAAATATTTTGATTAACGAAAAAAATACATAGAGGATGAAAAGCATAGCATACTCTGGGAGGAGACGGAAGGCTGAGAGGGTGTCTTGGAAGACGATGGATTGCAAATTTTTGGGGAATTGATGAAAAGCTTCCCTCAGAATAAAGCTTAGCTCTCTGCACGCAATTGGGTATCTGTAGGTTTTCGGTAGAGACTCGCTTAGCCCAAGTTTTTGGTATCTCTCTAATGGGTTTGTCATCTTCTCAATTCAATTCAATTCAACATTCTCTGTTCTGTTAATCCATCTAATTAATATTCATATGCAATCACAAACATCATTACAACCCTCGTTTGTTCATACGGGTCACCGCCTTCCACACAAGATTATCTCTGACGCTGACTATTCAGCATTTATGATTTTTGAATTTTCGTATAATAGGATAAAATTTATATTTTTTTCCGTAACTTTTTAACTTTTTACTAATTCGAAATTTGATTTGTAAGTAAAATTTGATAAAAAAATATTTTTTAAAAATACGTTGAATTATTGTTTTAGTTGTATAAAATTTTAATGTCCAAAAACCAACATTCCAAACTATTTTAAAGGAGAAAAAAAAAGTTATATATTAATAACATAAAATAATTTTACAGCAAAAATACAAATCTACAGCAGCAAAAGCATATATAAAAGCCTTACCCAGAAATTCTATGCACAGATATAATTTCAGCAACATTTAAAAAACGGTGATAATCCTTTCACCATTTCCCTTTTCTCCATGATAGCATTAACCTTAAAAGATATTTAAAGTTTAAAAGCTATACAGTCAATGGACAAAATCTATCATATACCTAAAGAGTTTGAGGTAAATTGTTCCAATTTCCCAACAACACATAGCATGTACCAAAACAAAACCACACCATGACACAATGTACCCCTAAATACATGATGAACGATGATCTACACATTCTTAGGGGACCCAGGTAGCATTTCTGATATGTCCAACACTCCATGCCACATGCATTTTCACAATGGCATTCTCTTTATAGATTGAACCTTAACTCCGTCATCTTCCGCATACTGTTGAACAAATACAAAGTTACTTGCAGTGCCTTGGTAAGCATTTCTTTACAACATAGTTTAACATCATCTTTTTCAATTTTTTTAATCTGTATATTCAATTCTGTTAATTACCAATCTTTGTTGCAGGATCTACTAAGTGAAATGTATTACTTTTTGCGTGATTCAGGTTTCACGCATATTATTTTTCACGAACAAGAGCATGCAAACTTATATTCGATCATTACCTCAAACATGTTAGGATTAGTTCTGATTGGAAATCTTTAGTTAGTGACTACAACATCAAACCAGATCTGGAATTCATTATTGAGTTCCCTATTCCTACTAGCAAGCATGGACGTTGGTTTCTTTGTTAAATACATCTTTTGTATTCACCTTATGTTTTGATGCTTGCAAAAACTATGTTTCTAACAATACTTTGTTTATGTATGTATTTATTTATAATTTGCATTCACTCTATAATAACTGACCTTTATATTTATCTTAACATTATATTTTATAAATTTTCATATATTCTTATATATATAACTTAGTCTCACAAAAATTTATTTATTTCTATACATGAGTCAATAATAAGTTATTATACTTTTGGGATAGTTGGTTACTATATTGTTATAACAGCTGGTCCAAGTCGTAGATTCACTAGAAGCATGGTAAAAAAGCTTGTGTAATGTCTTCTAAATAGTGTTAGCAGCAGCAAAGTGGTTCTAAGCAAATTAAATATTAATATATAGTTTACCTAATGACTCATACCAATAAATACTTGAAATCAAATTAAATGATTTAATATATATATATATATATATATATATTATTTACATTTAATAAAAAATTGAAATTTTTAAACTTTTTTTATCAGATTCAATTGTTATTATAATCATCATAATAACATTAGTTAATTTATTTATTAAAAAATAATTGTGTAATTCTTTGTTATAAGACAACAAAAATTAATTAAATTAAATTACTTTATCAATAATAATATCATAAATATTTTTTTAGTTATAATGGAGATAAAAAATAAAATTAATTTAACAAAAGTATAGCGAAACGTAGTGAAGCGCGACCCGTGCGTCCGCACGGGTCCATGTGCTAGTTAATAACAAAATAATTTTACAGCAAAAATACAAATTTACAGCAGCAAAAGCATATATAAAAGCCTTACCCAGAAATTCTATGCACAGATATAATTTCAGCAATATTTAAAAAACGGTGATAATCCTTTCACCATTTCCCTTTTCTCCATGATAGCATTAACCTTAAAAGATATTTAAAGTTTAAAAGCTATACAGTCAATGGACAAAATCTATCATATACCTACAGAGTTTGAGGTAAATTGTTCCAATTTCCCAACAACACAGCATGTACCAAAACAAAACCACACCATGACACAATGTACCCCTAAATACATGATGAACGATGATCTACACATTCTTAGGGGACCCAGGTAGCATTTCTGATATGTCCAACACTCCATACTCTGAGTTCAATATCTCTGCTGAAGGATTCCATCCCTGGTTAAAGGGTATCATTTGGTGATAGATACTGACAAGTCCAAAACATAACCAGCTTTCACCAAATGATACCCTTTAACCAGGGATGGAATCCTTCAGCAGAGATATTGAACTCAGAGTATGGAGTGTTGGACATATCAGAAATGCTACCTGGGTCCCCTAAGAATGTGTAGATCATCGTTCATCATGTATTTAGGGGTACTAAAGGAAATAAGTAAGCTGCTGCTTCTTCCTTGAACCTCCTTCCCCAAACAATTCATTCCATTCCTTCAGCTCACTCATTATTGATCCTTCTGCAGCAAAACTTGCAGCCACCTGCATTTACAAATACATTTATCAATTTCTATGCCATAGATATTAACTTTGGAATATGTGTTGCCATCTTGAACCCTGGGTAATAAGTAAATTTATTCCTACGATAAGTGATAGACGAGAGGACGGTGCAATGTTCACTGAAGAAAGGAAGGGAGGGTTATTTGAGATTTATAAATTACTCAATGTGAATGTTTTGTTCCTCATATCTGATATAACTGCTAACTTTTACTATATAATATCCTCAACTCAAGGTCAGATATGTGTTCTTGAATTTCCTTGAACCATCTTTTAGGATTCCTCGATATTATCTTTGACACCAAAAAGTACACGATAATCGTTGAAGCAAATAATTCTCCATTCCACATACCTGACTCTTTGCCAGTCTCATGTCTTCCATGTTTAAAGGCCTCAAAGTAATCACTTGGTCATCTTTATCACCTTTTGCATCAGAAGCATTTTCTGAGCTTTGAACTTCTGCCTCAGTTTTCTTCTTTTCCTGAAATAAGACAAAATGGTTGTTACTTAGCAATACAGAAACTAATGAAGTTAGCTATCTTTGACACTGAAATGAAGTACATTATAGTCATTGAAGTGAATAGTTTTCCATCCAACATACCTGAATGTTTAAACACCTTGAAGTAATCACTCCATCTTCTTTATCTCCTTTTGCATCAGAAGCATCTTCTGATCTTTGAACTTCTGCTTTCGTTTTCTTCTTTTCCTGAAATATGACATGATGGTTATTACATAGCAATACAGAAACTAATAGATTTGCATTGGATAGAAATCAGTTTATGGTTCACAATACTTTAAGTGATTAGGTAGGTAACTACCTTTTCCTTCAACCTCTCCTGTTGAAGTACCTCTCTAACAGGTCGATAAGCAGCAGCTGTGCACAAATTCTGTTTACAGAAATTAATGTCAATAGATCATCACCGCAAACTAGAAGTAAGGAATTAGAATAACCAACAAGGTGAACCTTAAGATCACTTCCAGTATATCCTTCTGTAATGGTTGAAAGCTCTTTAAAGTCTATATGTTCACATTTTTCCTTAGCTAGGAGAGTTTTTAAGATCATTTCCCTGTTCTCAGCAGATGGAAGACCAACCATGATCCTGCTCAACATCGAAATTAACAGAGATATCATTCATAAATCTTAAAAACAATAGCTTGCAACCTATCCGGAAACCAAACTGTGCAATGATATGGCTAAGATTTATTTATCCAAGGAATACATCAGGTAAAGTCAATCTTGTGAGAAATTATGTACCCAAAAAAATCTAGTAAACAATTTAAACACATTAGAGGACCTTTCAAAAGGAAAGTTTAAACTTTGTACGTGTTTGTCAAAAAAAAAAAACAAGTTAATGAAATCTTTGTTTCACATTTTCTTGCTTTCTTATGAGCACCCAACTAGTCACCACAGCTGATGAAAATAATGATTGTGATTATTCTAATAAAGAAAATATAGCTGATGAACAGAAGCAAGTAATCAACAGAAGATCATGCCAACCATAAGACAAAGGTGTGGTCTTACCTGCGCTCAAACCGTCTTATAATTGCTTCATCAAGGTCAAATGGCCTGTTGGTTGCAGCAAGAACCAGAATTCGCTCACCAGGTTTTGTCAATATCCCATCCCAGTGGGCCATGAATTCATTTTTAATCTTTCTCATTGCCTCATGCTCTCCATATTTAGTCCGCTTTCCAAGCATGCTATCAACCTCATCAATAAAAATAATAGTTGGAGCAACCTTTGCTGCTAGTGAAAACAGAGCACGGACATTCTTTTCATCTTCCCCAAACCATTTTGAAGTGATGTTAGAGATTGAGACATTGATGAAGCTTGCTCCAGCTTCATTTGCAATTGCCTTTGCAAGCATTGTTTTTCCTGTACCAGGAGGCCCAAAAAGCAATATTCCTTTATAAGGCTTCAGAAGCCCACCTTTGAATAAGTCTGGTCTTCTGAGGGGAAGCATGACCAGATCTTCAAGTAATTCTTTAATATCATCCAATGCACCAATATCTTCAAATGTAACCCCTATCTCATTTGCGGGCACAACCTCTGCTCGCATGCGCTTCTCAAACTCATTGTCTCCATCTTTCGTTGTTGCAAGAGCATCCTCCTATCAATATGGTAAACAAATCAATGAATAATTTTTTTTTCAATTTAGTATATTAGTATAGTAAGCATCATATAATCATTTTTATCTAACCTTGTTTGAATCTTTATTCTCCAGATTATTTTCACTTTCCTGAAAAATATTCAATACATGGGACAAACTGCCCACATCCAATATTAGTAACTAGAAAACTTTTTCTCTTAACGAATAGCCTAAACAGAAATTTGCCGAGATATTTACCTCTTGTGTGATATAACTAGTTTTCTATTTCGGTATTCTGGATGTTTAGTCTCCATCAGGTGGTGAGAAATTGCAGACGCTACAATCTCTTCAATGCAATTACTGAGTAGCATAGTATCAGCATTTACTTTTTCCAAGTCATCACAATCAACGTCATTTGCTGCAAGTACTTCAGCAATATGGTTCCTGCTATCTTGAAACAGACTTTTTTCCTTGTCCTTCATCAGTTTGGTTCTCCAGCTTGTAGGATGGGCCTCTTCTTGAGGTGGTTTGATCTCAATGTTGTAAGGGAATAACATACTAAGCTTTTCATCAATTTCTATACAATCATCTTCAGAATCAAAGATCTGGGAACCAAGTATTAACACTGATCCTGAAAGTTTCTTTATTAACTGTTGGAACAAATTGTGTAGCCTTGTTGATCGAACAAAGAGCTTCTCAACATCCTTGATATATAAAATAACAGAACTGGTTTCTGAGATAGAAGCCAAGACCTGTAAAAGTTACAAAAGTCTGCTTGTTAGAACTCTATTTATGACATATATATCGTGACACTGTAAGATTAATTGCTATTTATTCTCAATACAAAAAAATTAAAGGGATATTATGCTTACACAGAATGGACACAATAAAAGTCCTAAAAAGCAAATGACCAAGAGCATAGGAAAAGTAGGATTTGGGTGCCAATTTCTGGGGTGAAGACAGCTATGTACAAATTCATTACTCATTATTCATAATTTCATCTTACTGAAATTATGTCAATTGATCATTTGAACTAATATTGTTCTTTGATGCAATAGAAATTTGAGCTTTAAAACTAAGCTTTTAATGATGAAATCACCTTATAAAGTGACTGCACGAAGAGCTTTTCATCGAAACAGAAGCCACTTGTGCACTTCAAAGGAGCTGAAAACATTAATTAAAACAATAAGCATAATACTGCTGAAGAACAATGTAATCTCTGGCATAAGCAGCAATGAAATGAAGCATAAAGTATTATCTGACTGAAATTTAATGGATTTAACACAAGCATTTTGACTTTTTGGATTGATTCATGTCACAAGTATAAAACTGCTAAGAGAATCCTACCAAATAGATCTAGCTAAAAAGTATAAAGTAACAAAGCTATTTACAAATTAAAGCATTATATTGTCATGAAGCACACATAGCATACTACAGTAGAGAATTAAAACAAATATGATAAAAACCAAACAATGGGAAGGACAGCAGACCCAAAAACTAGCAAAACAAGGTAATTTAAAGTTCTAAATGTGAATAAAGTTATCTCATAAAGAGAATTTATGAAAAATAAGTGTCAAAAATAATAACTAAGAAATTTTTCCTTTTAAGTATAACCTGGATCTGATGGACCATATTGGGAAGTGCTAATCGTATCACATGCAGTAGAGGCATTCCTACGAAGCTTTGGAGGATTGCTGGAATTTTCAATTTCACTACTCTGTCGATGTAGTGTACCTACATAGAAATTACCATCCAAGATAAAAGGATATAATAGTTATATATGTGAAGTTAGCAATGTATAGGTAAAGGTTACAAGAACTGGAAGATATAATCAATTGATGCAAATTCAAAAACATAAGACATGGATGATAGATACTCGTGACCTTTCATAATGCCATGACTATACTGAGATATTGACATCAAAAGAGAAACTAAACTAAACATGGTCATTTTTAAATCATTCATTACTTTGAACTCATGGTGACTAAACCAAACTTCATAACAAGTAATCATAAAATAAGAATAACTTTTCCAAAAAGTTCAAGTGCAACTTCGTCCAGTACCTCTAGTTCTGCCTGTTGAAGGAAGGACTGACAAGGAACCAAACAGACCAGACACTCGCTCCAAAGTCACCTCAGATATGGACCTTTGTAAACACTATTAACATAAGTAAATGAGTTAGAAAAAATCAAACTACAAGCAAACATTTAAAAATAACAAAGTAAAAAGCAGGTAAGGGACCTCATAAAGGAGCACTTTCGTTCAGGGAAGTTAAAAATAACACAGTAAAAAGCAGTTCACCAAAGGAATGGTCACAATCATCCCAAATTCGATAAATAAATTTAGAATATACATTCAGGGAACAACAAAGTGCAAAAATAGATCCATATGGGGTAAATAGTGAAGTATCTTCAAACAGAAGCAAAATATGGAGCAGACAAAACTTACTGGTTCTTTTCTGGAACATCCATATTTCCTCTGCATCTGTGCAAAGGAAAACATGACAAGCATGACTATATATGTCATAAATAAAAGCAGAAAAAGTAATAAGATGTAAATAACTACCTCCAACAAGAAGTCAGTAATGTCTAGCAACAGTAACTTTGATTTGAAGTAATGTGCTAAAGCTCGGGCAAGATTTTGCTGATAAGGTTCTTCAAAATTCAACAAGCAATTAATGTCAATTGTATGGATTTGAAAACCAAAATAACTTTTGGATGGTAAGACAGAACTTGTAAGTAATATACCTGCAGGTCCAGAAAGCAAAATAGCTCTACTTGCTGGACGAAGGTTCCTCAAGTGCTTGGAAAAGTCTTGTTTTAAATAAACATATCCAGTACTTGTTAACACAAATCGGATTTTTTCACTGTCATTTTAATCAACATGCAGTAACATAAGACGTGGTTCAATCCAGGGGGAGTTTATTATAACAAATGTATGAATCAGGAAAACAGTTATTCACATCAAATTCCTGCACAGCTAGATTGAATCCACATGTAACAGGATTTCAGATCCAAATATAGAGATCCATGCTGAAGCCTGGCCTTAGTTCAGGAAACTACAGTGCTGTTAAGCTTATTTTTCCTTACTAAAAACTCATTTTTTACCCAGAACAAGTTGATTGATCAAGTGTACGGTACAATTGTTGGAACCAATAAGACTTAAAATCAAGAAGCCGGAGTTTGAATTCAATAGAATCCAAGATGCACCATCAAACATGAAAGGATTTATATTTTATTTTTTATTTTTCAGTAGTTAATAATTATTTATCATAATTTTATACCTAGGAAATCCTTAAAAGTTGGTATATAGCAACTTACCTGTGAACTAGACCATATAATAGCAGTAAAACATAATTATCTCATCTATGATAAAGGCTGCATAACATGCTAAATATAAAAATGGCAAAGGTATCTAATTAACAGGAACTTTTGAGTTTTGAAGACTGAGATAACATGACATTTTTTTGGTACATTAAGTTGGTTTTGCCATGATTTGAACCTATAGCTTCTACCTAAATACCCATCTAACCCATGAGCATTGGTAACTTCTTTCTTAGAACAAAAGTATGATCTTGGTGGAGAAAATCACATATTCTAAGAGCACTGCACCCATCCAATTAAAACATTAAATACAACAGAGAAATTGAACCGTTTTTTTATAGGCAAATGTAAGATGTTTGATTTGTTAGTTTTTTGTCAGTGGGAGGGTTTTGAACCCACGACCTCTCCCTCCCTCCTTCTCCCTTCAACCACCAAATCAGCCTTATAACTCTAGAGAAATTGAATTGTGCCTTGAGTTTAAGTGTATAACTTTGAACAGAATCTGGATCTTCAGATGCAAGTCATGCAACAGTCTTGGACTATGCAAAAAATTTCTCCCTTGCATGTCAGCTAGTATAACTTTCAATGCCCAGGGTTATTCTAATCACATTTTATAGGTTCCATGAAACCAAGTACTAACTGAAAACTTAAAAAAAGTATAGAAAAGCACAACTAGAAAAGTTTGCATCTTCTAATAAGAGGATGAAGCTGGTATCTGGAATGGAGATGCTTAACCTAAGCCATTACCAAACTAGAAAAAAGTGTCATAGCACACAGAATGACATAGTATTCAACCAAAGTGTCCCTTTATTAGGATTTAGGAAACAGAAATTTCAATCGCAACAAATGAATTTCTAGACTCACATTCATCTTTTTGTATATATTTACACTCCTAACATACTTGCGAGGAAAGTGGCATCACCTTGTATCTTCTCATCTGTCTTACCCAATAAATACTCAAAATAACTTTACATTGAAAACCCAAGCAGAACTATCAACAGAATTCAAAGAAAGACTGACAAAGTAGTAGTGGTGAGGTGGAAGTCAACAACAAACAATCTCAGAAAAGAGATTAGAGGTGAACCATATACTGAAGCCAGAAAACAACACATTTACTGTGAGATTCACAGAAAATTGCCATGAAATTCACAAGACTTAGCATGAAATTGTTTCATGTCTTGAAAACAATTTGACGCGTCAAGGATTATTTTAATAAGAAATGCAAATACACTAGAATTCATTTTAAAATGGAAACGCTGATAATGAATGAAACTATAAATAAATTACCTTAAGTAATAAGGAAAATTATCAAATGTGACTTCGCTGTTCTTCCCATCAATGACTCTGTTGTTGAGCTCCAGCACAATTTGATCCCCAGAAATCTCATCAGACTCGCAACTCCCTCTAACCCATTTTTGAACAGCTTGTCCTGTGCTCAATCCAAGTCCCACACCTAACCCAACCCCAACACTCAATGCTGACAACAACACGTGTTTCTGTTCCATCACACAAAAAGCTTGCTCCTTTGACACACTGGTGAACTATTTACGTCAAAGGGTATCAGAATTATTGAAGTTCATAGAAAGCAGGTGAACAATTCTTGATGTTTGCAAGAAATTAGAGGAATGGGGTATTTATGCACATTGCTTTGACGAATTATGTCTCCGTGTTGCTTCTCTTATAGCTCTCTATATATTATACAGACTCTGTTACTCGTACTTCAATATGCTTGCTTCTGCAAAAATATAGGGATCAACTATACCTCCTATAAATATATGCATCTTGTTTTGATTTTGTTTTATCTTATTTGATTTCGGTTTTAATATTAAATCTTTTCATTCAAATTGAAGACAAAAAAATGGGCAAAAGAACCTAAATAATACATTTTAAATAAAAAATTATCAATTTAGGACTGTTTTCAAACTATTTACCAATCTGGGGTAGGGGGACGCGTCCAAAATTGGGCATGACCGGTCCCGCCTTAATCTGGGCGTGACCAAGGGGGGGTCACACCCAATTTTGGGCGTAACTAAATCCGTCGCTAAATCGGTCGCTAACCGATTTAGCGACGAAATTTTGGTTTTTTATATTTTTTTATTTGCGACCAAATATTCCGTCGCAAAAACTGTTCGCAACCAAATTAACACTGATTTTTTATTTTTTTATTTAATATTATTTATTTTTTATTTTTATTTTTATTTAATTTGAAAGTATTTTTAGATTGATCTTCATGATAGATATGATCTATTTTACTTTTAATAATATTTTTTTATTTAGTATATTTTTATAATTTTATATGATTTTATTTAATATATTCTGGATTTTTGGTATAAATAATTTTTAATATATTATTTTATTTAATATAATTTCTAAATTTTT
>PYAF01002695.1:1402-11742 GCA_007407185.1 Glycine tomentella | reverse complement strand
GATCATTCTTCAATAAAAATAGATTATAAACATAAACTAAAATAGAAGAAAGTATATGCGTATAATATTAGTATATTAATATATTTAGTTATTTTTATAATTTTTAATTTATTTATATCATGATTGGATTTTATTTTAATTTTTAAAATGAGAAAATATCATATAAGTGCTTTAGAAGCAATGCACCAAAATACTTTTAGAATGTGTATCTCTTATCAACACGTATATTAAAATGCAAATTACATAATTAAGAATTAAAGTTTAAAATGTTTAGCATAAATTCTTATATAATACAAACTTATTGAAAAGATATGAATTAAGCTATTTTTTCAAATATCCCCTAACGAAATAAAGTATTTTTTATTTCATCCCTCCTAATAATTATATTTCTGTCAAAAAGAAATACAACCCATCTTCCTCTTTTATTCTATCATTAAAAAATATTTGGACACTAAAATTACTATTTAAATTATTTCATTGCATTGCGTTGAATTTCCAAACATTGTCTTAATTAATTATCAGAAGTAAATACTTTAGAATCAGTGGGAGCGTGGATAAAGTAAAAAGGAAATTGAGTGCTTACTTTAAATAAAATAGATAAATAAATAAAGACGTAAGTAATATGAAATGGATATTTGACGAAAACCTAATTTTAGCCACTAATAGATGTTAGAATAGAAAAACTTTTTCAAAATGGTGCGCGTTGGAGTCCAATAACATGGCTGAAAAAGATGTCTTTTAGTTAATGGAGTGGAGTCACTATACTATAGTATACACATTGTGATTCTGATGATGTTCGGTTTATCACTAACATAAGAAAAGGACATATTTGGGTTAATGGAGTGTGAAATTTTCACTATATTAATTGAAATCTATTCGTTTGTTCTTCTGATTGGAATCATGAAAAGAAGTTTTCCATTTCACTATATTAATGGAGTACGGTTCAATAAACACGTGGCATGATTTTGCGAAAATTAACTCTAATTTGTTTTCTTCAGCTCGTCTCGGGTTTCCATGCACTCTAGTCTTCAAAAAAAAAAATTTAAAAATATAACACAAATTTTCAAAAAATTTTAAAGTGTGCATTTTAGTCCATTTATCACTTTTTTCATCAAACTGTCATGTTTTAATCACGTATTATTTTATGTACTAAACTATTCATAGGACCCTTCCAACTTATGCCACAATGCATTTGATCTTGAAACTTCAAAGATGTAATAATATAATTTTAGCAATGTTTTGACAAAAAGAATCAGATAAGACAAATGCATACTTCAAATATTTAGGAATCACACCGGACATTTTCAATGTGCGAGGTAATTTATGTGAACACGATCCTATCTTGAGATGGTGCTTCAGGATTTTTCCTAAGTTGAAGGGGGGTTTTGTGGTTTGTAGCAATTCTTTCCACTTTCATGTATTGGCTGGCATTGGATTTTTAATGATTAATAAGCCAAAATCATTAAAAATAATTATAATTAAAATAAATATACAAAATAATTTTCCAAAGATAATAAAAGATGGAACAATCCCTACATCATAGATAGATAAATGAACAGTTTCGACAAGAAGGATGAAAGAATTTATGCAAGCAAGCTGTAGAAGTTGTAATACCAGTAGCTAAAAGTCTAAAAGGAGACTACATCATCAAAAGTTAAAGAAATCATGTCAAGGAGCTTCTTCTTCTTTTTTTTTTTTCTTTCTATTTTGTCTAATTTATATGGTTAGCTTGATTTTAGGCAAATATACATGAATGAGAAAGAGAGGACAGTTGTTTCAAAAAGAAGAAGAGGGAAAATAATTATCTTTCTATTTGTAAGTAAAGAGTGAAAGGGATCATTAATTTTAATGACTTCCGCCAATTTTTTTCTCATTTCGAATATTTAACCCAACTTTTATTTTCTTTTGCTTTTTGCTTGGTTAACCACCAATTTCTTTAACTACTCGAGTGTTCCACACTTTCCCTACTCCTTGTGGCTTGTTGTTCGTACGTGTCGTGCACTTTGCATTTCTATTTTTTGTTTTCGGGATCTCTTTTTTTTTTTTTGGTGAATTTCAAAATCTCTTTAACACACAAATATTCTCTTAAATATTACTATTATTCATAGTGATTTTATATTTAAAAACAACAATTTTTTAGTTAGACTAAATGTTTATATTTCCTCAATAGTAAATATTTTGTATTTTTATTCTTTTTATAGAACTTCTTTCACATGATAATTTTTTGTCTTTCAATTTTTTTATTATCAAAAAGTAGCTTTATTGTATCTTATTTTCATGTTGGGTGTTTGTGTCATTTTCACAAATATATCTTTTTCTTTCTTTCTATTTACTATACAATAATACCAAGAAAACAATATTTATATTTTTTTTATTTTTCTCCTACTAAATAACCTAAAAATTTATCTTATTTTATACTTTCCCCTTTGTTTACTTTTATCTCGAGTTCTTTCTTAAACTAAATAAATCCTTAAACTTTAAAATTAAATAGAAATTAATGAATTAAGAAGATGTTCATCTATCCAACATAAAGTGCAATATGTAAAAGCTGGGAAAATGTCTACAACTTTATATATAAAAAAACAGTATAAATTAAATGCATCCCTTACAAAAAAAAAAGAATAATGCTCATAACAATTATTTTCTGTTTCTTTTTTCATTGTGTTTTATTTTCTTATGGTATTAGTTACGTTTTTTTAATTCAGCAACTTTTTATTTTCATATCTATTTTTCTTTCTACTTATGTCGACCCGATTTACGGGTGTACGGGGACTGGTACCTGAAAGTGTGAAACTGTGCAAAGAAAATGCGTGTGATTGTTTAGCTTTTTCCTATTAGTAACTTGCATGCGTAATTGTTCTGAGTGATTCAATCATGTGCTAATGCTGTTTTGTTATGTACATAAGAAACAAAACGTTGGACTTAGTTCTGAAGAACGTCACTCAGCAACTCAGAGTCAACAAGAAGCAAAGGACCTGTCTTTTCATCGAATAAAGTAGGACTATTGGGATCAGAATCAGAATCCCATTACATGTACTAGTTTGCTAAAGTAATTCAGTACTGTTAAAAATAAAATAATTAAAGCAATGCTGTAAATTATTAAAAAGAATAATGTTACTAATTAGTGTTTTAAGGATTATTTTTAACACATGAAACGGAGAATGATATAATATTTCCATCTCTCATATGATGACAGTCTAAAGGATATTTAGGTAATATTTTTTTAAAACAAAAACTATAGTAGAAAAATTAAAAAAAGAATATAGTGTTATATATTTAAATTTGTCAAGGAGAACAAAATGTATAATTTAATATAATACATATAGAAGAACATTGTAATATTCATGTTTGGTAGGAGAAGAAAGTGTAACTTATTCTACTAAGAAAGATCTATAATTCAACACTTGTGCAAAAAATAAAAAATTTCTACAAAAAGAGCTAGCTTTCCATTATAGTACGAATGCTCCTTGTTCAGTTAACCAAAATTATTTTTTTAAAGAATATACCTATGTCTTTGAGATAGAAAAAGACAGCAACATAATGCATTATATATCAATTGTATTGTTTTTAGATGATTCATATATGCACAAACATGAGATTGAGTATGAGATAAAGTTATTTAGTAATGATATTATATTATGCAGATTGTTATAGTATTAATATATGAGAAGAGAATTTTGACTAATTTAAAACACAATTTTAAGGTTTTTTGTGATACAGAATAAATAAGGATGTATTAAGAAAAATACAAGGAATTATATTCTATGAAAAAAATGGAATCTCGATCCTACATCTCTGCTCTTCTTTTGAGAACGAGAACTTTTTAATTAAATGGAATTGGAAGTATGATACTCTGTTTATTATTTTTAAAAAATGGAAATTCTCTTGTTACAAAATTGCATATAAAATAAAGTTGGCTAAATTGTGATTTTTGAAATTCATAATTTTGATTTTCTTGAATTTTAATTATAACATTTGCTAATTTAATCTTATAAGTTGATAGTTTTGATCATCCTAATAAATTATTAACAAATAATTATGATTAATTAAATTATTAAATTAATCAAATTATTAATTATTAAAAATTAAATAAAAATTATTAATTTTATTTTTTCACAACATGTCCCTCCCTTTTTTTTCACAAACACATATTCTACTTTCATTATCGTACACTACTTCACCAACAGTAACACTATATTAAAATTAATAGTCTTTTATTAAAGTTTTTTAACGGTTAATAATTTTTATTTAATTTATAAATTTAATGTTTCTAATAATTATTATTAGTTAATAATATATAAAGGATATAAATCATGTATTTAAAAAAATTAAGGAGAATAAAATTGCAATTCATCCAATAACGTTGTATTCCTTCTCACTAAATATAGAATAAAACTTTATTTTATGCATGTCTAAGCTGTATTCCAAATAATTTGTGAGAAATGATATCGAATCATCTCCCTATGGGTAGTACCGTAAAGTATATCGATGCTTCAGTCAAGAAGAATTTTAATATAGTAAACGAAAAACTACGCATACCTAACCTTAGTGTGACTCCTATATTTATATGGTGATCCACAGGGCGTTCACGATTTTTTTATTAGTAAAAAAGAGATTAGAGAAATGTTAACAAACTCTTTTAAATAAAATCTTTATTATTGGATAAATATTTTAAATAAACTTTTTATTATTGGATAAAATCGATCTATTGAAAATTACAAATTTAGCATAATCTTGTTTTTTAAATAAAATTTAGCTGAATCTTCTCATTTAATATTTTTCTTATAATTTTATAATTTTCAAAAAAAAATAATCAATAAAAATACATATTAGAATTTTAAAAAAATGGTATCAATACTCCTCAACACATTTATTACTTAAACTAATATTAAAAATTATAAAACTAACATTTTTAATTGCATATAATTTGTAATAAATATTTTTATTAATTAAATCAGTTTTCTTTGATTTTTTATTTTTATTTTATAATTTAACAGTTTACTTGTGCACCTGAACCAAACACTTGTCGTTAAGTTATAATTGCGAAGTTGTTTTTGGAGGGGAGCGCATTGAGAAGTGGGGTCGTTGTATTGTTGAGGGTTGAATGGGTGTTTTGGCTCTTAACGAAATGAAACGAAAAGGTATGTGTTATGTTGTGTTGTGCTGAGAAGGGTGGGCACAATTAAAAAATATCTAGTTGAGGAAATTAATATTTATTGTTTCAGCAAATGTTGAGGAGTTTACTAAATAGTGAAAAAAACAGGTAATAATCAACAAAAGGACACAAAATCTTTAATTGGAAAAACCTTTAATATGAGAGGTATAAATCACAAGTCTTAATTAAAAATATATATCTATTATAATAATAAAACTAGATTACACAAACATTTTCTGAAATTTCGTGTAATTTTACAAACTTTTTAATGTTTATATCAATATTTCTTATAAAGAGATTTGGTGTTATGTTTTTTAAATAAAATAATTAAGGAATAGTGTACTATATAAGTTGTTAGAAAAAAAAGTCTAATATATAAAGAGTATTACTGTTGTATTTTTAAATAATTAAAAAGGTAGTGTAAAAATAAATTTTAAAAAAATACTGTGCAATCTTACAAAACTTCAAGAGATATTTCATGTTACTCTAATCTACTCAAAATCTACGAAGAATCTCTCATCAATAAAAATATAACAACAGCAATCTAAAAAAGATGAACAAACAGAAATATGATCCAAAAAATTCTCACATTTAGCAACTTTCCCTCCCCAAAACAAATTGCACCTGCAATAAACAAAGGCTCCGCACCTTCCTGTTATAAAGGTGAAGCCCCTGAAAAATAATGCCTTGTCCTTTTTTATATTTAAAAAACTAAAGAGTATTGGGCTAACACTAGAGAAGGAAAATTAGTCCAACATATGCTGTTGGGTTTCTTTAGAAGATGAGGGGTGGGAGAATTTCTATTTACACCCCTCTATTATTGGTTTTTTATTTTTTCAAAATACCCCCTGTTTCCTCTCACCGTTCTCCCCTTCCACCCCCATCATGTGAACCTTCCCCTCAACTTTGTATTTTTTTTCCCACATATTTTATGAAAACTAGTTTTCATAATATAAAAACTTACATTACAAAGTGTAGTTTTCATAGTGAATGAAAAAAATTACATTTAAGAATGTGTTTAAGTGTATGTCACTTTCCCAAAAATTTGTCCAGAAAACTAGTGGATGTGAAGAGAAAAACGGAAGCTGTGAATAGCATGATGCTGTACCCCAATTGTGTAATCCACTAACAAAATTTTGTAAATGGAGCCTAATTCTTATATCTTAGAACAAGTTATTATGTAATTTATGGGTTGTTTCAGGGATTATAGAGCTGCTTTTTTAGGTGGTTTCTCTTTTAATTAGGAAAATTCTTATTCTCATCATGTAGAAATGAGAAGGTTGAACAACATATGAGTGAAGGTAAGATCCTAAAAATCAAGCCTTAAAATTTTGGATTAAAGTATGATATCAAGTTCACTTATATGGTTGTTCATGACCCATTAGTATAAATCTTTCTGGTGTTCACCCCCTTGGTTAGGGATTATAGAGCTGCTTTTTTAGGTGGTTCCTCTTTAATTAGGAAAATTCTTATGCTTATCATGTAGGAATGAAAATGTTGAACAACATATGAGTGAAGGTAAGATCCTAAAATCAAGCTTTAAAATTTTGGATTAAAATATGGTATCAAATTCACTTATGTGCTTGTTCATGACCCATTGGTATAAATCTTTCTGGTCTTTACCCCCTTGGTTTACAAAAATTGGTATCAAAGCTTGGTTGATCTTGCGGCTTGGTGACCAAGAGTATTAAAGAAGCTTGAGAAGGTTGATGGTGGATCTATGTGGGGTCCTTGTGTTGAAAGTCTACTTGGCGATAAGATGGAGTGAATCCTTGGCCTCTGAATACCTTGTATCAAAAGTCTTCCTAGCGATGGGTCTAGGCAACGTGTCTTATAAGTGGAGCAACGATGCAAATATCTAGAGCATGTGGACTCTAATGGTCATCATGAAACACTTGTTGATTATAATGACTTCCACTCGGGGGGATGCTACCATGTGGAAGAGTCTCACATGTGAGGAATAGATTGTTAGAGTACAAGTATGAAGTGAAGTCTCACATCATATAAGAATGAGAAGATTGAGTACTATATAAGAAAGACAAGATCCTTAATCCTGATCCTTAAGATTTTATGTTATAGTGTAATATCAAATTCACTTATATCATTTATATGGTTGCTCATGATACATTGATATTTAAATGAAAATTATAATAAATATATCATTTAAGATAGTTATTGTCTTTTTTCTGAATTAATTATTGTCAAAGTGATCATGTATATTAATTTATAATTGGATAACATGATAGATATACTTTTTAAGGTGATTATTTTTAAAGCTAACTAATTTATTATACATGTTAATATGTGATTTGGTGATAGTACTCCCTCCATCTTATTTCTTTTGTTGTTTAAGGTTAATGCATATAACAACCAAGCATGTAATTAACTTGTATGAGATTATATTCTTTTAATCAGAGTTCTCAAGTTTAAGTCCTTGAACAGGATACGTGAGTATTAAAAATCCTTTAATGTTGTCTTTGATTTCTATGGAAAAAAATACACCTAAAATCCCCGGCAACCTACACAGCAAAAGTTTCCAATCACCACTTTTAAAACATGTCAGAAGACACTATACTCTAGTGAGTAGTGACATGCACAGAAATAGCATAGGCTGTCTATGAAACTTTTTGCTGGAAATAATAGTAAATTCTTTCTTTTCATTTGTTTCTCAACACCATTTAATTATTGTTATGTAGTTAATAATTAAGGAAATAACTCATTCTCCATTTTCTATTGTTTTTCGTAGGCTATTGTGACCATTTTTTATCAATGATTTTCTTTGATGGGTGAGAGGGAATTTGCAACTTTTTATATATACTTGTGAAATTTAACATAAGATGATTCCCTGTAACCAGTGCTTAAAATGCTACAGTTTAGGATTTAGTTGGGTCCATATTGTAAAGGCACTCAAATGATTCAAAGCTGTGGCTTCAATGTAGCCAAAAAGGAAAAAAAGAGTGGCTTTTGGACATCCTCAAGTTTATATGTGCTATGCTACAGCAACTAGCTGGGTAGAAAAGTTCACAGAAATGTGAGCACTGAGAGCTCTTCTTATCAGCAAGTTACCAACCAACAATAGGGCATCTAATCAGTGAATCTATTACAATTTTGCCTCCACTTCATTCTTGATTCAAATCAAAAGGAATATTTATAGATTCTATATTCATTCACTCCCCTTTTCCACATCAGCATCACATACTCTGCATATTCTTGGCTAAACATTTTGATTTGTTGGTTACACGCGCAATGCCACACTGCTACCAGTGAAAATGTATATAACTCACTATTACTACTATATACTATCTTACACAGCAAGTCTCCCATCACTCTAAAAGTTTCTCAATTAAAAATTAAACAAACTCATAAAGTGGACAAAGAAGATATTACTTGTGTTAGTGTGTAAAAAAAAAGATATTACTTTTTCTAGTCAAGAGAACCATAGTTTATTCTAAACCAATGGGTAAACGTTTTCTCTGGCCTTTTAAAATGGGATTTTTTTTTTTGAAAGAGAAAATGGGATCTTAATGAGTATGATTTGTTTAATTATTTTATACATTTAATCAATTACCTTTAATGACTTTTTCATTTCCCATTTTTTCCCATGTCCTTGTTAATAAATTATTTAATGTCTTTGTCTAATAAGCCTAATTTTAAAAATATTCAGTTACCTTCCTAGATGACAGCAGAGCAAGGAGTAGCCTTTGCGAATTTTACTTCCTAAGTGATAGGGCATTCTCGCACAAGTGATCCTGCAAAATAATTTCTTATTTTTAAACAATAAAATTATTTGGATGTTTCAGGTGAGCATGCATTTTTTAAATTGTATTATTAGAACGTGGTTTCAATTTAACTCAATTTTATTAAATCGATCTATAAGATGAAGATTATTTTTTATTTATATACATTTTTTTTGTCATATCACTAATTAACTGTGGATCTCCAACACACATCCCATGCTAAAGATCAATATTTTAAATATAAAAATAAATTTTGATATCATCTTAAAATATAAGAAATCTAACTGTTATTCTTCACTTATATATATATATATATATATATATCATTTTGATCATATTAATAGTCATTTGAAATCTCTAATAAAATCACTTGTTTCATCTCATATTATTTCTCATTTTCTCTCTGTATTTTTATTTTATTTATCTACAGGGAGATACAAGGATAAAAATGGACCAATTTATCCAAATATAATATTTAGTCAGTTTAAAATCTTATCTAATTTGACTTATTTAATAAAAAGCTTACACTTACACTTATAAAAAACCTATTAAATTTTATAGACCAATCTGTTTATTCATTTAAACACGGTTAAAACTTAAGATACATATTACATTTATATATTTAATATGTTAATAATTTAATAATCTGATTAATAAATAAAATTATTTTTCGAGATAAAACAAATAAATATTAAAATAAATTTTAACATCGTAATTTTTAATATTTGTGTTTGGTGAGTCTGTGACTTATAATTCTGTAACGTGAGGGATTGAGGGTGATAATGTATTACATCAAAATTAAATAAAAACCAATCTTTGCTAATACGAAACACTTTTTCCGAATCAGGTGAAAATGGAACCCTGGACTTCTTTAGGCGCAAAGTGCTTGTGAAAGTGTGAAAATAGTAAGCACGTTATAATGGCATGAGTCATCCTTTTTTTATGGTTTGCTTACAAAAATTATCATTTGCTTATAAAATAAAAATATTGTAGCTTTTGTTTATTATCTAAAACTAGGCCTAATGTCCTTTACTCCTTTTTAACTTGTTGGCTATTTAAAATTTGTCATGCTTTTCAAAAGGTCAAATTAAGTCTATAATATATAATAGACTAAACTTAAGTCTTAATTTAAAATTTGTCATGCTTTAGCATCGGTGAAACGATTCTTTAATAGTAATTTGTTTTGTTTAAATTGAAAATAAATTTCAAATAAATATTCAGAAAGGGGTAAATAGTAGGATATCTAACTACTTTTAAGTACAAAATTATAAATTATTTTATGATTTTTATTATCTACCGAAGTAGTAAAATAATTTATAATTTACTTTTTTAAAAAATTTGACTTTTGAAGTTATAAATAATTTTATTTATATTAATATTTTTTAAATCATTTATATTTAATATTATTTATATTATATATTTTTCTGATATTAAGAATTTTTTTTCTA
>PYAF01002694.1:217905-241390 GCA_007407185.1 Glycine tomentella | reverse complement strand
GGCATTACACTCCCGCAGTAAGCATATTGATGTTCGGTATCATTGGATCCGAGATGCGGTGGAGGCCGGGAAGCTCACACTAGAGAAGGTGCACACAAGTCAGAACTGGTCTGACATGATGACCAAGCCGGTAGCAGTGATGAAGTTTGAAGATTGCTGCATGGGAGCCGGGCTTGTGAACTCGGTTTGAAGGGCCGAGTAGAAGACCTCGGCAGAGACCGAGGAGAGAGGACCTCGGCAAGGTGTGCCGAGTAGAGTGGTCCTCGGCAGTGGCCGAGATGTTGATGTCGGTAAGAGCCGACTAGAAGATGTCCTCGGCAGGGGATTGCCGAGATGAGTTGAGAGAGGCCGAGTGGAGTTTTGTCCTCGGACCTCGGTGGAAGACCGACTTTAAGATCGGGTTGCCAAGTGGAAGATCGGCTTTTGTCCGAGTTGCCGTTTTGTCGCATTGATCGGAAGGGGGAGAATTGTTGAATATTCCTCTCAATGCTATTGGGCCCAAATCCCAAGGCTGTGTCCTAGCCCATTTCCTTTTAGGGTAAAATCCCTAAATGTGTGTCTCCCTTATAAATACCCTCATTATGAGGTGAGACAGTGACGAAAGTTGCAGACAGAGAGGCAGACGCAAAGCTGCGGCTGCAGAGAAGAAGCTGAGCGAAACAGAGTGAGTGTTCTCCGGTTAGTGAACCGTCGAGGGTGAGTCTCCGAGAGCTGTGAGAGTTTCTTGTTGAGAGTGTTGCTCTTCTGTTGTAAGCGAGGCTGAGAGTGGCTCCGGCGAGAGGCTATTGAGCGTTTGTAACCATTATTATTGAATAGTGGATTTGTTCTGGACTTGGTCCCGTGGGTTTTCCTCTTGGAGGTTTTCTCCCACGTAAAGCTATATCTGTGTGTTGTTTCTCCCTTCTCTTCTCTCGTTTATTGTTTGATCGTTTTTCGCTGCACTTGTTTGTGTTTTTGTCTGTGTTGGCTGCTGTGGGTTGAGTCGTGCGATTCCCAGTGTTACGGTTGGTGAAGGAAGTTCCCAACCGAGAAGATCCGAGTTCAGCCGAGAACGCGGAATCAGGGCCGAGTTGTGCCGAGTACGCGAGGTGTTGACCGCAGTGTGGCCAACGGGTTGTGGTGCCGAGCCGATCTCGCGGTGACGGAAAGCAAATTCCACAACAAATGGTTTGGTTTCCATTGCAACATCTTTAATGTAGAGTTCCAAACAAAGGCAACAGATTAATGTTATTGGTTTACATAATTAATGTACCTATAAAATTGAGAGGATATAAACTTTACAACTAATAATGCATTCAATGCTATGCTGCTATTCATTTATTGTTGGTTAGATAGCAAACGTAAAGCATTTATAAATCCAGATGTTGTGCTACAGGAAAATCATGTAATTTATTTTTGCCTAGGTTGTCAATGGAAACAGATACAACAACAGCAGTGGATGAAGACGTTTTGCGTCCGAATTTCTTTCTTTCAATTATCTTTTTCAAACTTCTGCGGCTAAATTTTACTTTCTTGCAAGCACAGGTCATGAAATTGAATATTCCGAGGATGAAAGGAAGAAAAAGCTTGGATCTTTCAAGAAGGTGGCGATCAGCGCCTCATCTAAGTTCAAGCATTCCTTTGCCAAGAGGGGGAGGAGGCACAGCAGGGTTATGTCTGTTTCTATTGAGGATGATCTTGATGCAGAAGAGTTGCAAGCAGTTGATGCTTTTCGCCAAGCACTCATCTTGGAAGAGCTATTGCCCGCAAAACATGATGATCATCATATGATGCTAAGGTAGCCTTGTGACATAGTTTCTTCTTCAGTGATTTATTTATTTACTAGCTGTAGTATGAGTAGCTTAACTTTGCTTAGTGCCTTAATTTCACAGTTCTAATTTAATTGTATGATGATCCAGATTCTTGAGAGCAAGGAAGTTTGACATTGAGAAAACAATACAAATGTGGGCAGATATGCTTAAGTGGAGGCAAGAATTTGGTGCTGACACTATCATGGAGGTATTTCCGTGCAAAAATAGGAAAATCACTCTTCATGTTGTGATCTTTTGTGTATAACTTTTTATTTATGTATCTAATTATAAATTTTTTGTCCTCAAGGATTTTGAATTCAATGAACTAGAGGAAGTTCTAAAATACTACCCACAAGGGCATCATGGGATTGACAAGGATGGCCGGCCTGTTTACATTGAAAAGTTGGGTGAGGTTGACTCTACCAAGCTGATGCAAGTAACAACAATGGAACGCTATCTCAAGTACCATGTAAGAGAGTTTGAGAGGACCTTCGCTGTTAAGTTGCCTGCGTGTTCCATCGCAGCAAAGAAGCACATTGACCAAAGCACAACTATTTTGGATGTGCAAGGAGTGGTATGTACAAAATTCTACAGCTACATTTGAGTTCTCCAATCCCTCTGCCATAGAAAAACCAATAGGAGAAAAGGACTATTGTTACATCTTAAATGATAGGTCATCATAGACATAAATTTAACAAAGCAATGTCCATTTCCAATTATTTGTGGTGGATATCGTATTAATTGCTATTATGTATTTCACACGGAAAGAAGTTTCACACAATTGCTGACTAGCAATGCTTTCTCAGGGTCTTAAAAGTTTGAACAAAGCTGCAAGGGATCTCCTCCAGAGGCTTCAGAAAATTGACGGTGACAACTTCCCTGAGGTACTGCCTTATTTTATCTACTAGGCATGGAAACAGTTTGAATGGCCTCCTAAATTTACCCTAATTGAACTTTTCTTTCTACAGTCACTGAACCGTATGTTCATCATCAATGCTGGTTCTGGATTTAGGCTCTTGTGGAACACCATTAAGTCATTCCTAGATCCCAAGACCACCTCAAAAATCCATGTAAACCTTTTTAGTCTGCTCATCAATTTGAACCAAGGTTGATTTTCATTTAAGCATGGACACTGAACATGTTAATTATTTATTGACCAGGTCCTAGGTAACAAATACCAGAGGAAGTTGCTTGAAATCATTGATGCCAGGTTAAATTTATCTCCTTTCTCATTGAAGTACTATTTTATTTCATACTCATCATAGAGATTTACGCTATCCAAGGTCACCCTGTGACATAATTTGGAATTGAGTAGTGTTAACTCTTCATGACCATATATATTCATTGATTTATAAACAAAAAATTAACTATGTTCCTTAAGACCACAAGTAACACCTCAGTTCTATATTGTATTTACCAGTGAACTTCCAGAGTTCTTGGGTGGTACTTGTACTTGTGCAGATAAAGGTGGTTGTATGCTTTCTGACAAGGGTCCATGGAATGACCCAGATATCTTGAAGGTAGTTTACTGACGAAAGATAAATTTCTCGATATAATAGCAAAGAAAAACAATGAAGTATTTCTTCTGAATGAATTAGATGGTTCACAATGGCGAGGGAAAATGCAAGAGAAAAACCTTATCAGGGATTGAGGAGAAAACAATCATTGAAGATGGTACAGCACATCAAAATGTAGTTAGTTTCCTAATTTTTGGCAATTTGAGAGTGCAGAGCTCTGTCCTGAAACTTCTTTGCCAGAATATTTAATAACTAAATGTACTTTTTTTTTTCTTGCCTATAATATCATTAAGGGAAACAAAGAATCATTTCCAGAGACATACGATGTTGATGTACAATGTTTATCTCCAAAAAAGCAATGTGCTGTGTATAAATATGACGCATTTGTCCCTGTGCTGGGCAAGCCAGTCGATTCGTCTTGGAATAAATTAACACAGAAAGATAAAGATGCTCTTTCTAAAGGTATTATTACATACTATACTGCTATATAAAATGATTTTTCCTTTGCTTTCTAATATAACAGATATTTCTGGATGCTTTTGTTAAAATCATAAATTTATTTTCCAAAAGGTGCAGATTGTTTTCCTAGCAAGACTTGTGATGGGTATAGCAATCACTTTGTTGGAGGAATCATGGCCATTGTTATGGGAATTGTAACAATGATCCGCTTGACAAGGAACATGCCAAGGAAAATCACTGAAGCAACAGTGTATGGCAGCAGCTCAGGGTATTATGATGGCACTATGATGAAAGCACCCACCATTTCATGCAATGATTACATGGCCGTGATGAAGCGCATGGCTGAACTTGAAGAGAAAGTCACTGTCCTCAGCATCAGACCTGTCATTCCACACGAAAAGGAGGAAGTGCTGAATAATGCTCTATGCAGAGTCACCACTCTCGAACAAGACTTGGTAGCAACCAAAAAGGTTTACCACTTCTCCTTCATTCTTCAATGCCATAACATAATAGAGCATCTTCCTTTTTGTATTTTAATTTGGCTTTCTATTTCGGCTTTAGGCACTTGATGATGCACTTGCTCGACAAGTAGAACTCCAAGCTCAAATTGACAAGAAGAACAACAAGAAGAAGAAGTTGGTATGTCATACCATTATCAGCCATACATTTCTATAAATTTCTTCAATCTATAGACTAATTCTACTCACTTTTTTGGTTTGTGATTACAGTTCCGCTTCCGCTGTTTCGCTGCGTGATTTCAAATGTTTTACTGCATCAGGAAGAGTTGTAAAATTGGAGGCTTTCTACTTCGACTGCCTATTCAGTGTTTGGTTACAAACTTCTGTCCAATATAAAGTTTGTCATCCCTTGACAATATTGTGCATATGTTGGATAAAATTAAGGCATGGTTTTGTTTTAAAAAAAAATCATATTAACATGAGAATTACTGGTTTTTGAAGATGTTTTGTGTAAACAATTTTTCTGGAATTATCGTGTGCATTCACATAATCATGAAATATTTTTCCCTTTCACTTTAATTGGTATTCCTAGAAACTGCCCCCAAAATAGAATATTAAAATCTTGCTTTCTTTCCTAAAATCATTGAATAAAAGACTATATAATATTAACGTTGTCAATTATCGTCCAACGTAATACCTTAATCAATGTATTGACAACATCAATAAAAATAAAATAAAAAAAAGGAAGACTCCATCTTAGCCAACAACTACCTATCAATATTTTTATTTTATCCATGAAATTAAAGACAATGTTTGGGGTTTATGATAACTTACACACCCTGTTTAAATAACTCAGTAAAACTCCCTTAACACAACTTCCTATTAATATTTTACCAACCGAATGTGCTATGATATATCTATCTATGATCAAGAAGTTTGTATGCCACAGCTTTACTAGTATAGCTTACAAATACATGATCAGCCTAGACACCACACCAAAACACGTTTGCAAGATATTTCTTCTGTCCCACCCCGCAAATAGATTCTAATTAGGACATTGCCTTTAGAGAGTAACTGCTACCAACTATGAAGTCGTCACACTAGGAAAAATTAAAGATAGAGTAACATCTACTTTTTGAACAAAGCAGATCTACAAAAACCAGATGACAAGTAGGGTTGGCAAAACGGATCTAGTCCGGTAGGCCAGTCTGTTTAGCCCGCGAAAAAATGCGAGCTGGGTTGACAATGTTAACCCGCTGATCAAAAACAGGACGGGCCAACCCGGCCAACAAAATTGCGGGCCAAAAGCGGACCGAGACAGACTAGTCCGCGCGGGCTAATATTATTTAAAATATTAAATGTTAAAACTAAATAGATATATTTAACATATTTTCATTATTTTGAAAGAGGTATATTTTTTTAATTCATGTTCTTTTGCACTCTAGCGTATTCTAATTAACTTCTAGGTTTTACTATCAAAATGCTTATGATAATGATACTTCCAAATAGTCTTTCATTGTTAGCATATTACACTTTGGACAGTTTACATCTATAAATTTCATTTGCAAATGGTGAAATTTTATAAATTATCACATGACATCATTCATTTAGCATTAGTTTTAAATTATTTAGTTTTATTTAACTTTGTGTTTTTTTTTAATTATCACATTTGTATTTTTTATATTTTTTTGTATTTTTTTATATTAGGCGGACCGGCCCACTGGCTCGCCCTAAAGCGAGGCGGACTAGCATTTCCAGCCCACTTTACAAAAGGGGTCAACCCACCCTGCCCCACGTTTTTGGTGGGCTAGGTCAGCGCTCCCCGTTTTTGGTGGACTTGCCTACTTTGCCAACCCTAATCCAGGACAAGGTTAGTAGGCAAATCCTAATCGGGCACATGAATCGGTTTGATCGCTGGCCCTCCTTAAAGCAGGACGGGCTAGTATTTCCAGCCCACTTTACAAAAGTGGGCCAGCCAGTCCGCCCCACCCCACATTTTTGGTGGGATGGGTCAGCCCTCCCTGTTTTTGGTTGCCAACCCTATGGACACAAGGTTAGTAGGCAAATCCTAATCGGGCACATGAATCGGTTTGGCATCAATTAGGTTTTAGCACTACTGAGAAAATACTCAGCACAAGTAAACGAGAGATAGGAAGGGAAAAAGCTTTTCGACTAACAAATTGAAACAAGGATAAACGAAGGTATGACCATAACAAAAGCAAAAAGGCTCGTGTTTTACAAGCCAGCAAAGATAGCATTCTGAATATACACACGTTGAAACAATTCTCCATTATGTATACTCATATACTGAAAATCAGTGGTCAGAGTTACATCATGTGCAAGGTTAACATTCCTTAAGAACAACTGCACTTTGAGACATCCTCTGCAGAATCTCTTTCCCAGTCGTAAATCTCACCAGCAAAACTTCTTTTTCTGATAAAAACACAGGAAACAGAAATATGAAAAATTTGATTCAATGTCAAGGTTTTAACTTTATTCAAAAGATAGACTTGCCAACTTACCCGCAACTTGGCTTCTTCTTGTCTGTCAATGTAAGCAAGCAGCTCTTCTTGCCTCATTAATGCGTCATACAGAGCCTATGCAGAATTCATCAAATCCAAATGTTATGTTAGGGGCTCAGGTAAGCAATCAACGAGTATTCTTCATATCTCCACCCAATACTATGCCATTTCAGAATGCACAAACAAACCTTGATTCCATGCAGATGTTAAGTTTTTTTCTATGCCGGAATGTAAGTCAGAGTCATGAAGCAATGGCATGTTTTTAGTTTTAAACTTAAAGATGATGATGATGATGATGATGATGATGATGATGATGATAATAATAATAATAATAATAATAAAAAAAAAAAAATAAAAGAGGAAAAAGAAGAAATGGATATATCTCAATGCTTTACACATGTACTCCATAAATATATAGAGCACTGACATGACAGCATAATCTTCAAATAGTAATTAATATATCATAAGCATCCTACCTTTTTAGTAGCAATTAACTCAGCTTCCAAAGCATCCACCCGGCATACAGCAGCATTCAACAATTCCTCTTTCTCATAAGGCATCTCAGATGGCTTAGATTGGAGTGTGTCAACCTTCTTTTCAAGCTCACCTAACCTTTTCAGCATAGAGGGAAGGAGATTTTCCTCTGTACCTGGTGGAGTTGATGAAGGAGGAAGAACTTCCATGTTTGTTGTATCAGGAGAGGGTTTTGAAGTACTCTTATCATCATTAGAAGATAATGCTGGAAATTTCTTGGTCACAGGGTTTGCAACATGGCGTAAGAGATTTAATACAGTCAAGAAGAAGATAGACAGTGCTACCCACATCCGAGCTTGAATCCCTTCAGGAGTTTTCTGAGCGTCAGGAGGAGGAGGTGCTCCTGTATTGAAACTCAATTTAATTATTCTGGAGAAAATTGCATCAAACAATTCAAATCAACTTGCACTGTTAAGCAACAAAAATCAACTCTTAGATACAGGTCCTAGGAATTGTTTAAATCTTTCTATGACTCTTAAGAGACCCATCACAAGCCTTTTGATTTTTAAGTCTAGACAAAGTCTGGATATTATGTCAAGGATCCATAGTTGTCAGTCCCAGGGCAGAGACCCCAAAAACTCTAGCATGAGCACGAATAGCAAGGTGCCTGTTATACTAAAGATTAAGCATACAACATGAATAATTTATACCTACACATATAAATACTAAAAGATAAACAAAAAAACCCAAAATTAAAGACATGTTCTTCAACAATTGAAAGTTATAGTGACATAGTCTAGACTCACAATCACCATAAATCTAAGGCATAATTAATAAGTCAATGACAACCAAAGTCAAGGAGCATAAAGCCTATCAAAATACCATAGCTTTAGAAGCATTTGTGCAACTGGGTAAATTTTCAGTGAATAAGCAAATAATGAGAGGATTCATCAAAAGAGTACATCAATAAATACTAGGCCATAAGTCACTAACCTTTAGATGTGTAAGACCTCTGTAGAGATGCTTGCTTCTTCCAACCAGCATCAACAGGTATGTCTACCATTGGAACATATTCATCATACCCAGACAAGTTGCTGGCATAGCTTGTTTTTCCTACTATCTTAGCCTGACAAAGAACACAAATGCGAACAACTTTTATATTTGGGACAGAATGGACCAAATCCTATAAACAGGTTCCTTAACATATTATTTTGATCATCCTCATGATATTTTCAAGTATTGCAGAACAATTCTAATTATTTTATATTTATATGAATACAATACACAATATAATATGTGCAAGAATTATGAAATAAAACTTTATTGGCATTTAATGTTACTATGTTACCAAGGAGTGTTCATAAACTGATCCAATGCAGTGCAAACCAAATATATCAAAAACCCAAAATATATATATATATATATATATATATATATATAGAGAGAGAGAGAGAGAGAGAGAGTAGTTGGCTTATGAAATGATATATTTGATGCTTCAAATTAGTTTTTATTATACTTATTGTGTATTTCTGAATTTATTTACTACTTCCCAAAAAAGTAAAAATACAACAAAAACTAATCCAATCAAAACTGCTTTTGATCAGATTAGTTGGATCGGATTTGAATTTAAAACGAAATTGATAGGATGGTAAAATAAGAAAATCGATGGGATTGGATCAATTACTTTTCCTCTCAAAACCGATCCAATCAAATCCACAAACACTCCTAATTTAACTAGGCAGGAGAGTGTGCACACAATAAGACAATCATAGCAACATCTCTAATAAGTCAAAACTCACTTCCTCATGAACAGGGGTCAGCGTAAGGTGTGAATAACTCTTCATTGCTTTTGGAGAGGATATATCTTCGGCTTCTGACCCTGATTCAGCAGTGGATGTATCACTGCCTTTTACCTGTTAGGTAAAGGTAATAAAATTAAATATGATAAATGATGAATAGTACATTCAGGAAAAGGTATGAAGGCATTAAATTTGGTTCCATCCAAAATGAAGTACCGTTGGGTATCCTGGCTTGGCATACACAATAACCTTTCTTTCGTTGTTAAGAACTTTTACTACTTGTTTTGACCGCCATGCTCCACCATTGAGAACCATCTGTGGAAAATTCACATGCAATCAACTGTCAGCCTATTACAACTCAAACTGACATAGTATAACCAATAAAAAATCAACCAAGAACAGCATATAACCTTGAATATATCAGGGTTTTTCCAGGGGCCTTTATCAGATCTAAGGCAACCTCCCTGATCTTCACAAGTGCAGGTACCTCCCAGAAATTCTGGCAACTCACTTCATCATGTGCACAATTATATATTAGGCATTTAAAAGGATCATGTAAATTGTAGCAGTGGAAAAAATTACGAACCATTAGTCAATGGAAAAGAAAAACATAATAACATGCAGAGATTAATATAAACATATAAAAAATGGAGCAATTAAGTACCTGGCATCTATAACTTCAAGTAATTTGCTTTGATACTTGTTTCCAAGAACCTGAGTAATGTTTCCAAAGAAGCATCAAGCAGTTTCAGCAGTCTTATACCACTATTAAACAGATCATTAAATAGCTAGAAGAGGGCATTTATACATACATGAATCTTAGAAGTTGTTTTGGGATCGAGAAAAGACTTGACAGTGTTCCACAACAGCCTAAATCCAGGCCCAGCATTTATAATAAACATTTGGCAAAGAGTCTGTATCGTTAATAAAAGAATCATCAGTCCACTGTGACCATAGTATATCATCTTTCGAATTTGCAATAACTGACAAAACCAGCATTCCAAAAGAAAATAGCAAATAATTACACGTGACAGGGAACAAGACAACACACCTCAGGGTAATTGTCACCATCAATCTTCTGCAATCGGGTAATGAGTTCCCGGGCAGACTTTGTAAAGTTCTTAAGGCCCTGAGGATGTCAATTATAGGACAAAAATGTTACTTGTATGTTATAGAACTTTAGTTTACAGTAGTCAATGCGAAGATGAAAAATTAGAGGTAACATAATACCACTCCGTGAACATCTAAGACTGTGGTGCTGGAATCAATGTGCCTCTTGGCAGCAATAGAGCAAGCAGGAAACTTGATTGCAAAAGCTTTCTCAAACTCCTGCACATGGTACTTCACATATCTATCCAAAGTTGTAACTTGCATAAGTTTGTTTGGATCGACCTTTCCAAGTCTTTCAATATAAACAGGTCTTCCCTCCTTGTCGACACCATGATGGCCATGTGGATAATACTTCAGGACTTCATCTAACTCCTTGAACTCAAAAGCCTGATGAAAACACGAAACAGTAGGTAAGCCAATCAATCAATGCAAAAGCATGTCGTGTTCCTTGTACTCAAACCTGCCAAAGCAGAAGCCAAACAAATGTCCCAAATTCCAACTGCATTTACCTGCACAATAGTATCAGCACCAAACTCCTTCCTCCATTGTAGCATGTCAGTCCACATATGCTTTGCCTTTTCAATATCGAACTTCCTCGCTTTCAAAAATCTTTAAAATCACATAATTAAGAAATTCGCAGGTATAAGTTCATTCGTCCAAAATCATAAGTAATTTAACACAAAAATAGGGTTCCATTCTTAATTTTTTTCAAGAACATTAGCATGTGCACACAGCATTACACATCAAGATTTTAGTAATTCGGTCCATTTCGGCCATAAGTCAAGGTTTTTGGAGTATTTACAACCACAATTGTGACCGCATCAGCCCCACTTGTCCCCAATTTCCCACAATATCAAGGAATGTGACGAAATTGAGACCACGGACGCAATTTAAAACCTTGGTACATGTAATACCTTTTTTGGTACTGAAATTCTTGTGGGGGAGGTTGTTACCTTAACATCATATGGTAATCATCAAAAGCTTCGGGGAGCAATTCGTCCATGATCAAGGATTGGCGAAAGGCGTCGACAGCCTGGAGCTCCTCGAAATCGCGAACGTCCTCAATTGAAACGGAGCTAACACGGCCATCGCTTTTCCTCCTGCTACTCTTCTTTCTAAGAGTGTGTTTGAATTTGGAGGATGCATTAAGTGCCTTCTTTTTGAGAGATCCAATTCTGGTCCTCCTTTCATCCTCGGAGTTCTCGAAGTCAGATCTCCTCTCCTTCTTCTCGTCACTGCCCGAAAACCCCTCAAAGCCTGTCAAAATCCAGAATCAATCAATCAATGAATCAAACCACAAGATTGTGGTGTCAGAACAGTTAAGTTAGGTATTATTTTTGAAGGAAGAGGGACTCACAGGGTCTGGCAAAACGATCGAGGGAACCGGACATTGTGGTTGCGATGATCAATTGCGAGACAAACACATAAAGGAGTCAGAAACCCTAAGGATTGATTCGAAGGTACGTGAATTGAATTGGGTGAGATGAGAATTGAGATGATAATAATTAAAATAAATAAATAATCGGCGTTTGACGTCGGGAACAGCTAGAGACTAGGAAAGAGGACGCGTGGGATTGTGTTTTTGGAGCTGAAGAAGGAAGAAGAGTGTGGGTCCCAGTTGGGTTGACACGTGGCGGTGGCTGATGTCAAAAGGTTCGGAGAATGAGCCAATAGGAAAGAGCCAGTCTTCATTCCCTCAGGGTCAAACACGACACTTTCACAGTCACCTCTACGGTACCATTCAATGTTTTCTAGAATAATTTTTCATTTTATTTTATAAAAATAAACTTATAATATATTTTTAACTTTTAAACTATTCTTTCCTTTTAAAATTATAAAAAATATCTTTAATCTTCCTTCTGAAATTTTATACATTATTTTATTTTTTAAATTGTAAAAATCATTCATAAATTGACTAAAATATCAATGACACAGTTAACATTTAAAAAAATTACATATTATTTTTTTAAAAAAAATCTAATATTATTATTTTTGTTTCATTAAATTTAGGACTAACCTGACACATTTATAAATTTAGAGAACAAAATAGTTATTTACTCAATTTTTAAAAGTACTATATAAATTTCTTATCTATTTATTTAATGTGTATTTATTTGTTTAACTAAATATAAATTTCTACCGATGATTATAAAAAAAAAAAGTTCTACTGATAAAATTCTTCGAATAATAATTATAATAAGTACAAAATATTTTTTCAAATATTTTATTTTATACTAAATTATAATACATCTAGAGTTATAAAGCGGCGTACATGTCCACTCTCTCAATTTAACATTTCCTACATAAACATCCATGAATTACTAAAGATTATTGATTTCTCACACTAAATAAAAAAACATGTTACCACCAGAGGCCACAATTGTTGCAAGGAAGACTAGAGAGTCGTTTGAGTATGGAACGTTTGGAACTTTTACATGGTCATAATTAAAAATAAATTATGGTTCTTATAACAGATTCTTTAATTTATTTTATAATTTTGACAACTAAATTAAAATTATAACACAAACTCTTATGTAATAAGAAAATACTCCTATTAAATAAATATGTTTTAAACTATTTGTCTTAATATACCTTAAGTACTATTCAAATCAAAACTGTGGTTTGCAAATTATCTGAAAATTAAAAGCATTTAGTTGTATTTAATTAATCTTTTGTTTTTAAATTAATCCTTAAAGCTTTTATAATTGTGTTTAGAAAGATATTTTACACTAAACTCAAGTCTGAAAAAAAAAAACTCAGTAAAACTCACGACACTTTTCTCTTTTGTTATAAATTTTGTTTTTTTAAAAATATAAAGATTGTCTATATCCTAAATTGCATTTCTTGCAATTCAACTTTCTTGTCTTAATCAAATTGACTTGTATACCAAAATATAGAATTATAGAAATCGACTTGATTTTGATGCAAACAACAAAGAACAACTTGACTAAAGAAGGAAAACTTGTATAGCGAAATATTAAAATATAAACCAATTTGGCTTGTATTTTAAAAAACAGTTTGACTTAGTGCATTTCTTACGCATCAATCATACTCAGTTATTAAGTAACGTATGGGAATCTTTGAGTTGATAAACACTTGCATAGACACAACTCCAAATGCGAAGTGGTAGACATATCCAATAAAAAGGTGACATTTCATCATGATATAACAAAATAATATTAAATTAAAAGTAAAAAATAATAAAAAGACACACTTCTTCTTTGGGTCTCACTGATTGTCATCTTCTTCCTCTCTTTCATCTTTCATAACTTCCAGGCTTCCACCATTCTTCTCTCTACCTTCTATTTCCAAATTCAATCTTAATTTCGCCTTCCCAAATTTGGGAACACAAAGTGCTCTGAGCAAAGAAATGAGAAATCTGTCAAGTTTAGGATATAAAACAATATATTTATATATATATATATATATATTCATTCATCTTTCTTTTTTAACATGTTGTGAACTCCTTTTGGATTTTTATAAATAAAGATTATTTCACTGTCTTAACAAGATGCCAATATTTTGACATTTTCACTGTGAAAAGGTACAACGAAATCAAGAATCAAGAATATTAACATTTTAACCTTCGGCCACGTGAAGAGGTACACAACTTACTAGTTGGCGTTATGTATGACTGGAGAGCTGCGGCCACTGTTACTATTAACTATTATTCTATTAGTAATTGTTAATATTAACATTTTTTAAGCAATTGATAATAAATAAATAAATAAATAAATAACTTCACTGATTTTGTCCATATGATCATTCGATCATTACAAATGTTATCAAAATATATTAATTTTTAAAAAAATACTGATACATGTATCCATATTTTAAGAACAAATATCCAAAAATATTAGCTTGATCACTGAGCAGTATCAGGAGTTATATATATATATATATAGAGAGAGAGAGAGAGAGAGAGAGAGAGCAGTATCAAGGTTGATGATATAATTGCTTTGAATTTGACGAATATATCAAGTCCAATAATACGTCAATAACTACTATTCTACTGCCTTAGACCTTAGTTGGTTTCACAAAAAAAAAAAAAAAGGTAATTGGGTAAAAAGACAATGATGGGCTTTGTTGAAGACAACCATCCCATTAGTTATTTTGTAATCCTTTTTTGTTTGGCCTTTGCAGGGCATTGAAAGAGTTGGATTTTCTTGTCCTTATATTTCAATTCCTGAGTCCCGTTGACTATATATAGACCCAAAACAAATTGTCAGAGGCACAATGTACACAATAATAATAATTAGACAATTTATCTCAATAATCAGTGCCTACTTTGACTGTTGAACATTGCAAAAATTGTGAATATAAAACTTTAATTTTGACTGGACAAGAACATTAAAAATACCTAAATTATTAGTATATTTATGTTTAGTTTTAGGTCAACTTCATGTGGGATTCGCTAAATAACAGGAGTTCCGCCTTCTTTTTAATGAGTTTTATACTAAATTAAATTTAGTATGAGTCTAAATACCATTTAGTAATAAAAAAACCCCGAAAAAATCACAAAATCACATTACCACTCAGCAATAAAACGTGTTGAAAAAATGTACACTTAGTATTCAATTTGATTTATTAGTTTATTAAAAAAGACTCCATTAAGTTCCTTAATTTCCTGATTGGGTAATTGGATTTCTTAATTTTTTTAATTTTATCCAATTGGATCATTTTCATAAGATCCTTTAAGTAAATTGATGGAAATGTCATAAGTGACGAACTAATTGTACAGTTGAAAAACTAATTTTTTTAATTTTATCCAATTGGACATTTACATTCTCATAATATATATATATATAGAGAGAGAGTAAATACAATGTCAAAACAAATATAAAATGTAAAAGGAAAAATAAGGCAAAGTGAGAGAGATTAACCTCTGTCACCAGGGGCGGATCCAGAAAAAAAATTAAGGGGGGGCATTTTTGCAGGGGTTCGGGGGCAGCGCCCCCGAAAATTTTTTTAAAAAAAAATTAAAGGAACAAACCATTATAACAAAAGTGTGAAAATGATACAATTTAAAAGGAAAAAAATGACAAAATTGACTTGTGATCAATGCTTAAAAATAACAAGAATGTGATAACTGCATTCATAAAAATTACAAACATACATACCTAGACTCACTTCTCTCTTATTTTTCATCTTTTTTATTATTCTTTTTCCATACTTTTCAATTTCTCGTACAAATACCTAAACTATTTATTTATTTATTTTATTATTATAAAAATTACCCAAAAAATAACACTTGTAAAATTATTATTGAGAATTTAAGGGGAGGCACTGCTGCCCAATCATTAACGTGCGTCCGCCCATGTCTGTCACCGATTGTTGAGATTGTGTCTGCACATACCAACATAGATAGCAGAGAAAAAGAAAGAGTTCACAATCCAGAAAAGAACAGAACTGGTACAATAAGATTTTCACCACAAATACATTTTCTATAAACATGCAAACACAAAGACCTGTCATAAGAAAATAGAGAAAGCACAAACTTTAACTTTTTTTATAAGAAACTTAGTCGTTGTTTGCACAAACAACCCATCAAGTGAAGGAAACAAATCAAATAAGAAAAAAATGATGAGAAATGAAAGAACAACAACAAAAAGTGAAAGCAATGAAAGGAAAAATCATACTGTATCAAATAAAAACATCATCATTTTTGGTTCCATTGAGAGTTTCAAGATCACAACCTCTTCATCCACTTTTTGATACAATCGTTTATGTTCATTTTAACAACAGTAAGGAATTAATTGATCTGTCAATCCAAATAATAAATAAAAAAATTAGAATAAAAAATGATAGAATGTAGGCGGGACAAGAAAGAAAATAAGAGCATAATGAAGAATACAGGATGAACACATGAAGAAGAACATTAGATCAGAGATCGATTTTTGGTGAGAGAAAAATGAGAAAGTTTAAAATTCAAAAACCAAAGCACAATAAATAGGAAAAAAGGAAGGAAAAAAAAAAGCATGAAATGTTATGAAAAGTATGTAGTAGAATCTGTGTAAGGAGAAACACACTTGCTGGTGATTTGAGACTTTGAGTAGCGATAGCTTTTTTTTTTTCTCCAGAGAAAGGAGCTGTAGCAGAACTCTGTTAGAACTTAGAAGTATGCAGTAGAAGCTATTTCTTTATTGTATGACATGTGTGCAACTGAGAGTAGACAAAACAATTGTTGAAAATGTGATGCGTGGCAGGTGTTGGACGATTTTATCAATACTACTGATTATAACTTTAAATTTTATTTCGTATATTATAATAATTATTACATTGTTATGAAATACATAATCATTCTAAATATGGTTTTAAAATTAATGTTTAAATATAACTGTGGTCTTTTAATTATTGATGACAAATATTTATTTACTTTTTTGGTAACTAATTTTGTTAACAAAATTTGAATCAACTGCCATGTATTCAAGAGATTCAAATAGATTCCGACTAGAAACAACTGACATGTTGATATTGTAAAGTACATGTTAAGTTCTTGAGAATGAAAAAGAAGTGGTTGAAATTCTTGAATTTCGATCTTATAATATGACCATCAAAAATAAGTTAAACATCTCCCTTCTCCACTATACATGCTTAAGTAGTATTCAGAAATGCTGTAAAAAAAAAAATAGTATTCAGAAATCACATATTCCGTATCTTTTTTTAGTTAAAATCGAGGTAAATGTGAGGAACCGCAAAACTCAACCTTATCCTAGTCATTATTGCTTGATGAAACAAAACAAAAATTATATTCAGAGACATCATCCTTATTTAGTTATTTTATGCTAATGCATATGCAAACTCTGGAAAATAACTATATAATTAGTTTTCTATAAAATTTTATTTGTTTAAAAATAATCCTGCCCTTGGAAAATATTCATTCTAATTGTGATACCTTTGTCTCTCCTTTTTATCATATTATCTATTTTTTTCTTCTTCTTCTTCTTTGTTTTTATTTTTGAATGAAGGATAATTTTTTAAAAAAAGACGATTTAATAAAATTGAATAATATTAAATATTTTTCTTAATTGGTGAGTAAATTAAAAATTATAAAGATAAACACATGATTGAAAAAATAATAATGAATACTATCTTAATTTTTTTTAAAAAAAATACGAATGAAAATATTTAAAAAAATGAAATTATGGTCTATCTTTCTCCAGATAAAAGATATAAATAATTTGCAGAAGATACTCCACATTAAACAGTAATCATTGGTTCCCATATCAAGAAAAACAGAAATCAAAGAATAAGAGTATCCTCCTCTTGTCTTGTTGCAAACTTTGGATAAGGGCAATTTGGAGATTATGCAGCGACAGCAACGGATCCAAGATATAGCCCAGTTGGGGCCCAACCCAAGCATGCAAATTTCACGACCCAATGCACAAATATGCCCACAGTTTGGCTTGCCGCCGGGTTCCCTTACACACTTTTTTTTTATTACTTTTATATATAGAAATACTCATTAAAATATTGCTAAAAAATTCATTGCAGATATAATAATTGATGATTTTCACTCTGAAGAAAAGACGAAACATAATTTTAGATGTAAATAATCTTTTTATATCTTTCAAAATATTAAGTATACTTATGTTAATTTGATATTTCTTAAATTAGTTGTTAAATCTCTCACGTCGTCTAAGATTTCATCGATATTTTAAAATATTATATATATTTTGATAACAGGGAGATTGTGGACATTGCTGTTAGTCTTCTATGTTTAAGGTTTCAATTTCATTTGGGAGATAAAGGGTATTATTCTTCTTTTTTTTTTTTGTTATTTTTTGAGAGAAGTGTAGCTACAATTTTTCTCATTTCTTTTTTTTTCTTTGCTATTAGTTGTTGGCTCTTCTATGTTGGTTGCACGTATTGGTTAATATTTTTCTTGCATGTTTAATATGATTATGTATATGTTCTTACTAGAATTATCTTGTCTTAGAGCATATGTTCTAGCATAGTCTTTGCTACGCTGCTCCCTTTCTTGTGTTTGATCTCCTCCTTCGGTTGATTTCCTCAGTGTACGGTGGGAGTGTTTGCAATAGGACTTCGATGTTGAAGCAAGTGTAGTATGAGATGTTTAGTGTATTGTATTCTTTTCTTTTTTTTAAAAAACAATATTGTATTCTAACTACTTACCTATAGTGTACTGGTAAAAAAAAAAAAAAAAAAATTACTTATCTATAGTTGCTTGTAAAAATAAAAAATAAAAACTCAATTTATTGATGACCAAGTTGGTGAACTGACCCGTTAAGCTCACTCATTGGACAAATAGCATGCTTCTTTTTTTTTTAAAATTAGTATAATTATATTAAATTTTTGAATTCAATCTGTTAAGTCTGATAAATTTAATGGATTTTATCCACAAACTCACTAACTATCCTTTAATCCACCCAAGTCTAATGATTAAGTATTATTAATTTGTTATTTTAAAATTTTAATCTTTTTAATTTAGATTGTTATTGTTTTTTGTTATGTTTAACATGTTAGTATATTTTAGTGTGATAGATTTTAACTATAAATAAATAAAGTCAAATTTTTATTTAAATTTTATACATTTTTTATTTTTAAAAAAATATTTATAAATATTTTCAAATTAATATTTAGATCCATAAATTGATCTATTTATTTATGAAATTTTGTAAATCGAATACCAACCTCAACAAAAAAGTCTATTTATTTCACAAGACAAAAACTTATGTGACTTATTTAAAACTCTGTCGAGCCTTAAACTGATCACATGTATCTATGTACATATCCCTACTGACAACTATGGAGTAACTTCTCCAACATAAGTTGTGTGCAATCATGTCCAACAATCTTCATGTACTAAGTTGCTCCCCTGTGAGTTCGTACAAGGTACAACACAATGTATTGCATCGGTTTCTTTTTATAAGAAACAATTTATAATATAAAATATACTATAATTTGTTTCTTATAAATAAAAATAAAGATAAGATTTATTTTATTAAAAAAATATTAAATTGTTTGCCCACCTCATGTATGTAAAATTTTAATATTTTTTAAGTCATAATTTTTACATTAATAAAAATCTTAATTCTGTCCCAGAGTAAGCTGAACATAGTATGTATAAGAGTCAACAATGGATATAAATAAGGATAAAAATGAAGGTGCTTTAACATAGTTGAAAGATAAATTAATTATTTTGGTTTAATATGCTAGAAATGTGTGAAATATGACTATAGATAAAATAAGAAAATATATTAAACGTGCTTAATTGAAATAATAAAGGAAATAAAAACATTATAAATTATATATTTCATTTATAATATAAGAATAAATTATTAATATATGAAAGACCACAAAAATAATCTTATTCAAGCCCATTAAATGATTTAATAATAAGTGGTGCATGTATTCAATTATTGTTCTCATCAACCCGCTTTGTATGATTGTGAATAGTTGGGTCTTACTTTCACGTCCTTAACAAGAAAGAAATGGAGGAAAAAAAGTTGATATTTAAATGGAAGGAAAAGTAGAAGAAAATAAAAATTTAAACTTTTGCTTTGTAAAATCAATTTTTCTTCTATTTTCTTTTCAATCAAACAAAAAAAAAAATCATTATGCATGTTTTTTCTCTCTCAATTTTCTTTCTTAATTTTTAGTTTCATTTATTCCAAATGGACCCAAGTCCCCTTGAAAATCCTGCAACAAATCTGCTACTGTGGTCCCTTTTTTTCAACTGCTTCTTTTTGTTTACTTTTTTCTCCCCACTGAAATATTGGGTCGCTTGCAAAGCTCAACCTACCATTATAAATTCTTTTTATGCTGAGTCAGATTCGAACTTTCAAGAAGAATGATGCAATAGCAGTTCCGGTGATTTTTCTAAGGTGACTGTATAACCAACATAATTTTTCAACACCATTGCTTACATCTCAGTAAGTTTTCTTCTTATGCTTAGTGATTAAAATTCCAATGACAAGGATTTAATCTATTCAGACCCCATTTCCTAAGAATCACGGGGTTAAATTGTAGAATGGGAAAAGTGGGACAATGGTGTGTAGATGTATAGTCCAAGAGAGAATTGGGTAATTTTGTCCTTCACTTTCTAATCTACTGCTAACATCTATAGGCCCAAGCTTTTCTTATGAATGAAGGCAATCCCAATTTTATAGCATTTTCAACAGTGAGCTAAATTTTAATTGGTGAATTATATTTTAGTGAGAAAAAACATACTAAATATTTGTTTATTTTCATTGATAATTACATATTTTATGTTTCTATCTCACTTTCATTCTATTATTTTATGTTTCTTTTCATTTTTCATTACATCATTTTGTCAATTATTTTTGGATATTTTTCCTTATTTTATTTTTCTATACCTCTCTTCCTTATATTATATACCCCCAAAAATGAGACGTGGGTATCATTACTTTTTCTAGTAGATCCTAATATGCTACAACAATTTTAAGAACCTAAGTATTTTTTTATTCTATTAGTGTAAGTTTTTAACAACTTGAAATGGATTCACAGATTACCTCACACATGCATGTTTATATTTTCATTCAATTTTATTTTTCCAACGTAAATACTAGTTCATTGATATTTAAATTTTAAAGCATTAAATACATAAAATGTAAAATACATGAATAATATAGAGAGAGAGAGATAAATATTATTAATATTTTTTTTTTACAATCATTCATTTATAAATGATTATATATTATAAATTTGTTGGCTTTTATAATAATAATAATCTTATAATCAATATAAAAATTATAATTAATTGACATCTTAAAAAAATTATACTAGCAGTGCATCCATATTAAACTCAAAATATATTTCTCAACAGCAAAACAAAACAAAAAAAGAGCAGAGAATCCCACGCACTCATGCTATTTTATTTGTCAACTGTAAAAAAAAAAAAAAAAAAAAAAAGGCTTTTACTATATTTCACAAATTCTGCTTTTCATTTTGTGACTTATTTAAGTAAAAAATCAGCCTTTTCACACTCGTTGAGCTTTTGCTTCTTGCTTCGTAATCGTGTAGCAGGCTCAACTTCCATTTGTCTTGTTAAAAGGCGTGGTGGTGTGAATATGCAGTGTTGAGAGGAAACGTTTCCCACTTGCATTGGTGGTGTTGACAGATAACATGTATTTGCTTATTCAGTATTGAGGTGTTGGTGTTGCAGGCACAGAAGATTAGTCCCTCTTTCTTCGGTTCTCAATTGTCACTCTCCCCCTCTCTGTCCATTCTCACTCATTGAATATTATTATCATTTTTTTATTTTATTTTTAAGCAACCATTACTTATCCAAGTAGCATTCTAACATTTGTCTTCCATGTAAACAATGATAAGAATTGCTTCTTATAATTGAGAATTGACTTAAACCAATATCATTGGGGATCAAGTTTCATGTGATAAGCTCTCTTCCTACTTGTAGAGGTACTTTCTTATAGGATGATACTAACAAACTAATAATTGGTTTATTGTAAATTCATGCTTTTTAGCTTTCAAATATATATAAAAAAATACAACCTAGTTTTTGAAACAAACAGGGATAATTGTGTTTTAGGAAAGACAATTAATGAAAGTGAATGATTTATTTTAAAAACTAAAAACTAAAAATTAATACTTTCATCTTGTTTTAAAATTTAAGATGGAAATGATTCAAAATTAAGTTTAAAAAAATTCTGCTCCATTTTGATCAGAGTCTTGATTTTGAAATTTACATTTTCAAAACTAAAAATTATGAATATACAATCGATCAGTACTTAGTTCTATTATTTTATAATTTTCAGTTTTCAAAATTAAACAATTAACTAATTTAAAATTTTATATACCATTTCCTTATTTTGGTTCATTTTGTGGTACGGTAATTGGTTGATAATGATAGTAATATACTAGCAAGTTAATTTGTGGCAGATGGAGTAACAATAAAGATGTTGATAGTAATGAGATACTGAGAGAGGCGAAAATGATAATAATAACAATATTAATAATATAATTTTTTTAATAAAGAAAATGCCAATAAAACAATCATAAAGGATGTGATGAGTGACAGTGATATGACTATGAGATAATAATGATAATTGAGGAATGAAAATTTTACCAAATAATAATGATATTAATGATGAGTATATTTGGTGATTAAAATATGATGAGATACGATATCATAATAAAATAAAAATATATATAATATGATAAAAGTGTGATAAACTTTAATTTTATATCCAAAAAGATTGATTTGTTACCGAATTACAAATTAAATAATACTACTATAAAAACATATTAGATAATACTATTGTGATATCTTGTCTCATACTCCCTTTGTTCCTTTCCTTTATAATAGTTGTTTAAAAATCTTATACTTCAACCCACAAAATCAATTATTCCATTATTTAATATTAAAACTATAAGCACTTTTCCTATTATGCCCATCTCCACTCTACATTTTACATTTATCTCTATGGGTAGTGTCAATTCTCTTTCTCTCTCTGTAACTAATTATAATTTGTTTTTCCATTGGTCGTCATTCATTATTTTCTATCTATCCGTTAGTTTCATTTCTCTCTCTTTGTGGATCTAACGTTTCCCTTTAAATTTAGAGAACATGTATTACCATTAATTTTTTTTTGTTAGGAATAAACAATTTGTGGAGAAAATAAGAAGTTAGGAGCGTGTACGGCAAAAGAACCAATTAAATACAAATTAAATAAAAAAATTACGTATTTGGTGCCGTTTCGAAACTATTTACACATCTGGAGCAACTGGTCACGCCCAGAACTGGGCATGATTGGTCACGCCCAGAACCAGGCATGACTAGGGGGGTAGTCACGCCTGGTTCTGGGCGTGACCAGTCATGCCCAGTTCTGGACGTGACCAGTGGCACCAAAAAATGGGGGTGCAGGGTTTTCGCGGTGTTTTCGTAAAATTACGGAAGGCGATAACTTTTGACTGGGACGTCCGATTGATGCGAAACCGGTGGCCACGCGCTCGAAATTGAGAGGAGAATGCCTGGGCAAGTCTCCCAAAGGGGACTTGCCCAAAATTTTTTCACAAATGAGGCCTCTAAGTGCCTCAAAAATGCGATTTAAGCTTCGGAGCCCCAAAATTTTTTTTGTTTTCTGATATTTTATCTGCTCAATTAGTGAATTGCAAGCTATTCTTTATTTATCTAATTACTTCTCTTAATTGCCAGCGTTCTGACATAAAATACGTCATCATCGGACATTGATACGAAAAATTACGACTGTTCAAAGTTATATGTATCGTCAAATCTACATTATATGAATGTTGAATTTTTTTATAAAAATTGTAAAATTTTAGTCTGCGCCTAAACGACCATGTAGCTATCACTTTGCTACCTTACTTCCTTACTACTTTCTCCCTTGCCCA
>PYAF01002694.1:154795-213563 GCA_007407185.1 Glycine tomentella | reverse complement strand
AAAAAAAAGTAAAAAAAAAAAATAATAATCATGTATTAACATGTAAAATATTTTTTATATTATCAACCAATTAAAAGTAACCACATTAATGTCTTTTAATGTCATCATTAAAAAAATCAATAATTATACTATACATTATGATTTATTATTAAATAAAAATATATTATATTATCAATATGTAGATTATTTTCTAAAATATATATATATATATAATATCATAAAAAATAATACTAAGTATTAATATAATATTTAATATATGGAAATGTTTGTCTAATGTATCATTCAAATAATATTTGATATATAGAAATGTTTGACTATTATAACATTCAAAAAGAAAGAAAAAATCATTTTCTTTCTTTATTATATAAAATAAAAAGGGGAAAAAGGAAAAAAAAAAGATTCATTTTATTTTCCCTTGTTTCTTTGTTGATCGTTTTGGATTTGAAAAATACTTTTTTCATTTTCTTTTCATCAAGTTGCTGGCTTGGCTTTTTGGTTCTATAAATTCTCCGGTTGAAGCATACAGAGTCCCCTTCCACTTTCTTCCTTCATTCTCATCACACTTTTAAGATATTTTTGTTACACAGTTTATGGTCTGCGAGAGCCCTGCCTTACCTCCTTTTCTTTGCTTTGAGCTCGCTCGATCTTCTTCCATTCCATGTCTTGATTTTTTTTTTAAGCCTTTTAAATGCCCAACGTCTTGTTCTTGATGTTTGAGATTGATGTATCCAATTCTGAGTGAAATCTTCTTTTCCGGGTGTATGATAAATTCCACTGTGAGACGCAGGACCCATTTAGTTCAATCCTTCTCTGTTGTTTTCCTTTACTGGCTCTACTACGTTTCATGATTTCTAACCCCCTCTCCAGTTATTAATTAAATAAAACCCTATTATATATCTCTTACATATTTTTATCTGCGAAAAAAAAAAAAAAACTTTTTTTGTTCTTGTTCTTGTTTAGTGTCTGGGTCCTGCGTACTCCAAGTCCAAGAAGGGTCCATTTTTGTTTTTCTGTTAACTATTTGATTACTATGGCTTGTTCAAGTGGAACATCTTCAGGGACGACGTCGTCGATGCTTCAAAATAACTCAGGTTCGGAGGAGGAGCTGCAGGCTCTGATGGAGCAGAGGAAGAGGAAGAGAATGATATCGAACCGCGAATCGGCTAGGCGATCTCGAATGAGGAAGCAGAAGCACTTGGATGATCTGGCATCGCAGGTGACTCAGCTGAGGAACGAGAACCACCAGATTCTCACATCGGTGAACCTCACTACCCAGAAGTACTTGGCGGTTGAGGCTGAGAACTCTGTTTTGAGAGCACAAGTGAACGAACTAAGCCACAGGTTGGAGTCTCTCAACGAGATCATCCACTTCTTGAATGCCACTGATGGTGGCCCATCACCTCCACCACCACCACCAACCTCCTTCTTTGAGCCCGATGTTGCCACCTTCTTCAACAACCCTTTCAATTTCAACATGGCTTATCTGAGCCAGCCGATTATGGCTTCAGCAGACATGTTGCAGTACTGAGTGTGATGTTTGTTGGTTTCTTTTAGTTTTAGGTTTTAGTCTGTTAGGGACTTTGTAATCGCTGGCAGATATTGAGTGCGATAAGGAATAATGATGAATGTGTACCATATCATAAAGCGGCTAAGCTTGTTGGGTGCTGCTTCTGTCAATGGGACCCCTGTAGTCTTCAGAGATCAGATCACCCTATTATTGTTGCAACTGCACTTCCCTAGTATTATTTCTGTCATATCACCAAATCATGTAACATTAAGTTTAATTTATTGTCAATGTAAAAGAATTTATGAAACTGGACTTGAAAACTTTAATCAAAATTTTAGGTTTATTTTTGTTGATGAGAAGAATTTGATTCTGAGAAAAAATATCACTAAAATTAATCGGTTATATTTTTTTGGACAAAATTCGTTATTAATAAAATCATTGGAAATTTCACTCGTATAACTTAATAACAAAAAGAAGTGTAAAAGAATTAATAAGACTAATCAATAAAAAATTATAATTTATATAACTTATAAGATAATTATAATAAAACCAATAAATTTTATCTATGTACTACAAGGTTTGTGACAGTCTTATTTATTCTTTGATTAAGTTAAGATATAATTTCTAGGTATGTTATAATAAAAGTTTAATAAAAATCCACTGATAGTGTAAATTTTTTGCTGACTTTGATAATTGATTAGTTAATAAAGAAAAAAAAAATATCTACATTGACACTCAATTAAAAATAAAGTCTAACAATAATAACAATATCGTCCACGCTCTCCTTTTAATAATATTGTTCCATATTTTACTTTCTGTGGTGCCCCCTTGCTCAATTGCTATGTATCATTCATTATTGTATATCTTTAACTCGGTGATTTGTTTAGTTGCATTTTTCTTACCTTTTCTTTGAGGTGCCCCTTTTACTCAAATGGTCTGTTTAATTAATTTATTGTTGTATTCCATGAACTTAGTGCCTTCTTGGACTAAATTCGAGGTGGTATACAATTTTGATACTTGTTCTTGAATGATAATTTAGTGGACAAAGTTGAATTCATTATTATAATAGTGATTCTCGTTTGAACTTTGACATGATGCACGCACTCTTCAATCAGTGGGACCATGCACAAATTTTACTTCTCAAACACTGAGTCTTTTTCAGTCAGTTTCTACTGAAGCCGTTTGCTCTTTTGATCCCACAAAGATATGAATTAATTAGGTGCATTGAGCTTTCATAATTCACATGCATCAGCAATTTTCCACGACTCTCCATAAAAGATTTTATTATTATTAGTAAATGGATTAGTAATAGACTAATAGTAACAATTTAAGGCTAGCTAAAGCTGTTATTATCATTACCAAGAAATCTAAATATATTCGGTTTGTCTATAGAGGCCTCATGAAATGCCCAGAGATTCGCATATCTTAATTGAAGGAAAAGTCCAAAACTGACCAACAAAAGAAAGGGACAAGAGGAGAGCTGGCTGTGGCACCCCAATTTCTGATCTCCTCATAATAGTTTTGCAGCTTAGAAGAAATTCCTTGAAATGGGAAACACAAACATATCTGGGTAGTGTGTCTGTGATATGTCTAACTCAAATTGGAGCCATTATACTTTCAGCTACTCTCATAGCTAACACTAACAGGGAAGATATTTCAGGTCTGCTGGGGCCTTTAATTTTGTTTTGACTCGTTTCAGGAAAGCTAATTAATTAAAAAAATCAGTTTAATAGGAGAGTTATACACTTAGTGTGTGTTGTGTATAGTGTTGGAAAATCGCTAAACAATCATTGAATCAAAAGTTACGAATTTCTATTTCTCACAAAATATACATGAGAATGTGTGATGTTTACACACTTGTACTGACAACTAAGAAAATGAAAGTAAAGGATACAACTTTGAGTTAAGGCTGTCACGCCAAGTTCTTGGAAAGTTATAAAGATTAAAGAGACATGATTTAGTAATAAGAGCAAAGATGAGTGCGCTCTTATTGTGTACCAGGGAACAAGTTCCACGTGCTAGGACCAAGGTTTTCAGAGCAAGTATCACTAGACATGGTACTGAAAGTTCAGAACTGAAAGTCATGGTTTGCATATGCTGTATTATGCTCGGTAACTTCTACCTAAATCTTATTTAAGTTAAAATACTTAATAGCAACTGACATCAAGCACAATCATGTGGTTTAGTAACATGGAGCTTAATAAATTTTAGTCTAAAGTATGGCTTATAAGATAAATTAGCATCAAACGTTGTAAAAATTAATCAGCCACTTAAGAACCTTATTAGATTATTATGGTGCAAAAGATGGACCAGGAATCGCTGAAGCAATTAATTTGCAAACAGAAAGAAGTTAATTACAAGTTAAAATACTCTTATTGTAGCTAGTGAAGCATTGTAATTAATACTTTAATTGTTTGATAGCTTTTTATGTAATTATGTTCTATTTATTGTATGTTTCTGTTACAAAAGAGAAAAGGAGGACGGAGAGCTTCTTGCAATAGCAAAGGCTGCTTGCTCCTAGATATTGAAGTTAATGCCTCAGAAAGTAAAAGTAAGCGCGCTAACTTGTAAAGTCGATTTATTTAGGAGTATATATTAGCTTGTTTTTTACTCTAGTCGTGAACATTTCTTCGTATATAGATCAAACTTTTCTATAGATATTGAAACTTTCCCACAAATTAATAGTTTTCTCCTTTTTATCTTATTTCATAAAATATCACCGTTTTTATTTCTTGAATACATTTTTTATCTTTAAAACTATTCATTTTTGTTTTGTTTTAATCTTTATAAAAAAATAATTTGATATTTGACTTTATTGAAATACATATTTAGTTTGTTTAGAAGAAATACACATTTAGTTAGACACATAAAGAACTTAATTTTTCCACTTAATCATTTGACGAAACAAATCTAATAATAAAAATTAAAGACGTGTATTTTAATAAAATTAGGGTTGAGATAGAAAAAAAAATAGTAATTATATAGGGATCAAACAAAAAAATTATAAAGACTAAAATAAAAATAATAGATTATGTATGAACGACAAATATATTATTCCTTCTTCTTTTGGAAAATGTTTCAAAACAAAATGTTTTTGCTTAATATAATCCTTTTTCTCCTTGCAACGGTTTGATTTATATCCAAATCCCTGGAATATTTCATTAAAAAGAAAAAGATGGTATATAAATTACACGGTGAAAATTAAAAGGCTTAGGAACTTGAGCGCCAACTTAATATTTATAGCTAAAGGTTAATATTACATACAAAAGTTCCCTCCCACATACCATATATTTTGTATCTACAAGTTAACATTTCTATAACTTCGATTTTTCTTTTCCCTACTCTGCTTAGCATTCCAAGTTCCAACGCTCACGATTTCCCCATCTCAAATAAAGAAAACAAACAATACACGCACACTATATAAATAGTTTTTTCCCCTTCCCCAATCACTACACTTTTTGTTTTTGTTTTTGTATGGTACATTTTCTTCCGGGTTGTCAATGCTTCGGTCACAACCCAAACACATTTAAAAATATAATTTTACGAGACTTACGCAACTATGATTCCCTTTAAATAATGCTCGTTTAATTAAAGCATTAAGATAAGTACCATTAACGATAGTTGCCAACTCTCTCAACTTCAATAAATAGACAAATGCAGCACCAGGTCAACTTGAAATTACAGATGTGCCATTCAATGAGTATGTACGTCAAAAGAATACTGGATTTTTTACACATGCCAACCATGAAACAAGCATTTTCTAACCTTTTAAAAATAAGACTTCCATCAAATTACCTCTTAGAAGTAATTTAAGGGCATGCTTAATAAGAACCAACAAAATAAATTAACATGTAATGTATCAACACATTTATCACTTCTGATTCTATTATAAGTTTAATATATTATTCAAAAGTGTTTTCACTTAAAAACAGTTTTTAAAAAAAAAAGAAACTTAACCTCTACATATGATGAATGGTTAAAAAAAAGTTGATTTTTGTTAATTTTTTATGTTTTAAGTCCAAATAAATTTGAGTAATACAGGTGATACACTATTTAACATACTCATTCTATTACATTCTTTATTATTAGTTAAATTTACTATAAATTACAAAATCATGAAATTAATAATAATGAGTATTAAAAATTGTAATTCTAACATTTGTCAATAATTTTTTAGTGCTAAATATTAAATCTTATACAAATTTTACGGGCAAGGTTCCAATGAAGATTTTATATTTGAAATTTGTAGATAGAAAAAATGATTTACTCTAGTAAAGATAATTAGTCAATCAAGTTTTTTAATAATGATTTTAATTATAAATAAAATTAATGAAAATTTCATACCAATAATATGACTCAGAAATACACAAATTCTTACTTAATAACTAAAGTTACGTTTTCGGAACACATTTTTTAGGCCCTCCAGAAGTGCGTTCAACATATAATAAAAAAAGATACAAAAGGGTACCTTTCACCCATGTATGCCCATCATCTGATTTCCAAACATATGCTTTAGCTTATATATAAACATGTTAATTCTTACATTATACATTGTCCTTGTCCATAACTACTACTGTACTATTTCGTTTTTTCTATTAATTTCCACTCATACTAACTAGGTAAACACAACAGGAACGCAAGAATATGACAGGGAAAATTCTCAAAAAAAAAAAAAAAAAAAAAAAAAAAAAAAAAAAAAAAAAAAAAAAAAAAAAAAAAAAAAAAAAAAAAAAAAAAAGAGAAAAGTGAAAGAAACAAATGAGTTAAGTGGTGGAGCGTAAAAGCACGCGAAAGAGCCATTTCCAGGAAGCAACATTGGACTATCTAGAATTCATTGATTCACTAATCCCGTGTGTGATTTTATTGTAATGTATGGTGACCTTAGATTGAGTATCATGTAAGGCTTTGACTCACTGCCGGCAAAACAAAGCTGAAAGAAAGAAAAAAACAGCAGTCGATCTGTTTCATTTCATTTATTCAAAATAGTATAAAGGAGAAATTCCACTTAGTCTATCAAAGTAAACTAAAGTTTTAAATACAATTTTCAATTGAGGTTCAACTGAAGGATATGTGAAACTAAAGATAAATATAATCTCTGGCTATTCTTTTCCAATGCCTAAATCAACAAAGTTGCATGCGGAGCTAGAAGTTCAATGGCTACAGCTGAATTCGAATATATTTCTCTGCACTTAACAATATTTCAATTGGAGGGTTGACAACATCTTTGGGAGAATAACTTGCAACTTTCAAACGGGACCTTATAATCTATTATTGTCGATAACATATCTGCAATTTTGAAAAAAGTCTACGTTTGAATGGATAAAAAGAGACTGAACAAAAAAAAAAGAATGCATGATAACATTATTAATGTCAAATCACTCTATTCCTTTTATCTTATTTACCATTAGATATCAGAACACAACCAAAGGAATAAAACCCCATGCTTTATTGCTTATCAGGCAGGCTTTTTCTACAATTATTTTTTTCTTCTTCATTTCTATGCTTAAAAACTTATGTTCCTTCCTTAACTCTGGTTCACGAATGACCATAAAACTTATTTCCAGCTTACAACACGAATACAGAATAATAAGGACGGTTTAGTGGTCACTTAGATTAAAGCAAATATATTATATATTTTAGTGATGCTCTGCAGTGCAATTTTATGTGTGAGAAAGCAAGATTGCTGTGAGGAACAAAATTCTTAAACAGTAAAAACTTCCAATCAGATCATAAATTAAAGCTTCTCTTCTGTCTATGTTACTGGCATTTGGAAGCAGTAAGGCAACAAATACAAGATAAGTATCCTTACTTCGTTTTTAATTGGCTATGCATTCCTTTCTCGCTAGAAACAATCGAATGCAATTTTGGAAAAGAGTTATTGGAACTCTCATTCTTTGTTTTTTAGTTAAAATATAATTGATGAGATTCCCACACCTCAAAGACTTTTGGCTTAGGTACAACAAAGATGAGCCTTAAATCGGTTTCCGTTATTTGCTTAACCGACAAAATAGTTAAGCAAGAGAGACCACCAAGGTTTACATTTCGTTTTCTCATGCTTGAGAGGTACAAAACAACAAATATGAAAGGACATTAAATTTGAACAAACTAACAAAATGATGAAAGTGGGTGTACTTTGGTATTTTGGTTTATAATTATATGTCTTGGAGAGAAAGGGTTTGCGAAGCTCATATTATTATATTATGATGTATACATATAGGCCCCGACATTTGGAAAGAGGGGACAAGGATGATGTTATCTCCCATGATGCCTTCTTTTCGGATTTGAGTATACATGTTAGGAAAGTAAGTTTAGGGCATTTTTTTTTATAAGAAAGGAGGCGAGCATGTGGCCAGCTAAGCTATTGAATGGTTCACATGACTTGGTAAAAAAGTTGTCCTAATTCTGAATATGATTTAGTGCAAGCTTAATTTTTTAATTGAGATCTAATTTTAGTAGGTTACGTGAGTCATTTCATTTACCTTTGCAAACATATTTTTTCAGAAAAATTCAAATTGGCAACGAGAAGCTCCTACAGTCCATATTATGGGTTCTTATAAGAATCGGAAGTTAGCAAGAATTCTCCAGGCCTGTCACCAGGTAACGAACTGCTTAAGGGAAAACCCGAGACAAGGTGAAGATCACTGCAAATCAAAGGTTAAGTCTTGAAAAATTCATACAAATCCCTGATCATGGAATGCTTTTGTTAAATTAAAACATTAACCATACTTATAAAATAAATATGTCAATTTAATGATATAAGTGGCGACTTCCGTGAGGTCATAAAACGGCATGCGTTTTATCATGGACCCTACAACATATGAAGCGCTTATTTTATCAGTAATGGTTTTACACCTCTCACACTTTCCTCTAACATGGGGTTTGACTTTAGAGGAGCAATCCTTCCCGTCTGAGAGGGTCCATTGATCTGAATTTCTGATGTCATTGGTCCCAATAAAGTTAGACATCAGCTTTTGACCCTAAAAAAAAGTTAGATTTCGCAGTGGGTGTGCATATGATATAGCGCAACGAAGAGAGGATGGGTGTTTTAAATGTAAGAAGTGATGCTCAATGTTTCCTCCTTAATTGTTATTTTGATTTTTGACAACTCCATTTTTTCTTACAACGATGGTAATACTAATGATATTTGAGTTTTAGTCTCATGCAAACTAATCAAACTTTTATCACTAGATCGACCCTAATAAATTGTCACCTCCCCAATTGATATTTGATTGTCAATTTGTCTCCAAAATTGCTATTCAATTCGTAATTGGTTCCTCTAATTGATTTCAATCAGTTGTTGATTAATATTTGTCTACCAAGTTAGACATTGATCTAGATTAGAATCTTCACCTGTTGACTACAAAAGATTCCCGAAAATAAAATAAAAATGGATTGCTCAGTATTCACACTTCTTTAATTAACTCTTGATTTTGGACAAAGATCTAACCATTTATTTTCTCCGGTATAATAGTAAGTGCACGCTACTAACTAAACACATGTTGATCATGGAGAACGATCACGGGATCAGTTTGCACTTTGCATCACCGTCAGAACAAAACTATTTTTAGAACAATAATCATGTAACCACATGGGAGTTTATTTAAAACAATTTATTTATAAACTTGCCGTATTGTTTTTACTTTTGATAATTGATTATTGTCGTCTTCCTATTTTTATCAACAAATATACGATGAAATGCCAATGTATTATATATTTTCCTTTCTCAATATTAAAATCCTTCGAAGAATTCCCAAATAAATTAAAATAGAAAGTTTAATACATTAATGCATCCTTTATTATCTTATTTGAAATAATGATTCGAAGTTCTTTGGAACATCTCTAACAATCAAACTGACTACTTTTTTGGGGGTGAACAAGACTAAAATATAAAATTGGGTTTGAAAGAGATTTTGATAGTTTGAAAGATAATTAAGTTCAAACATATGTGACGCCATACACCAAAGCAAATATATTGTAAAAGCATTCAATCCAGACACTACAATATTTACATAAACCACCAAGAACAGAAAGGTGTCCTAGTAGAACACGCAGCTTTGTATTCTTATTCTTAACTTCATGAATACATTGCGCATGTCTCAGCAGGAAGAAGGGTCCAATAATTATCAAAGAGTACACTTTTGATTCACTCTTAAAGTTTTTGGACAATATTATCTAGATAAGTATTTGCGAGCCAATAAAAAGTTAAAACTTTGAAAATAATAACCAATAATAGTTAAACCTTTTAATGATTTGACAATATGCGATTAGATCAAAGTGTAAACTCAATAATACAAATTAGCTTTTAAATCTATTATTGTCAATATCTTTAAGTAAAAAAAGAATGCAATACACATAATTACATAATTATCATTATGCAAAAGCACCGCGTAGCGTTACTCACACATCCTTACCCCATACCTGCAGTTCTGGAAATTGCCAACAGTATCTGACCAAAGAACCTCCAAAGAATGATTGCAGCTGCTCCTCTTTTATATACTTTCTGAATTAGTTTTATTAGGCATAACCGAATAGAAATTAGAAACCAGTGAATTTGTCCCAAAATTTATTGTGACGACTAATATACACTCATTATCCAATATAACGAACCTTATTGATAACAAAATTTCCCGTTTATTGACATTTGATCAGAATCTGCGATCACGGCTCAGCTTTGGCATTTGCATTCATCAATGCCCGCATTAGGCCTCAAAGCTAGCAGCTCATGTGACTGTACACGGGACATTCTTCACAACTTGTTTTTCGTTCGCATGTTTTGTTTGCCATGCTACTATGGAACATTCTTTGGCATCTGCATTTGTCAATGTGACGGTACAGTGGGCATTCTCCACAAGGAAAATTCTGAAGCTACCAATAATCCTTACAAGAGCACTCTCCATTTTTAAAATGATGGAAACGTATTCTGTCTCTCACTACGATATCTCTTTTGTATATCTTAGAGATTAGTTTCATAAACTCGTGACAGTCCTCACAAGACCTTAGATTTTTCACAATCCGGATAGTAGACCCATGACCTATCCTGATTAGTCCATAAGCAAGAGCCAGCTTCTCACTATGGTGAAGCAACTGAACGGCCTTTTCCTCATCATCCATCTCAAGCAAGACCTCCGAAACTCTGGGATCGTACCCTTCTTTTCTTATCTTATCCACCACCTCAGCCAATTCGACAAATATTTCCTCCGCCTCAGGGTGATTGTAATCTGCCATCACAAACTCATGCACACCACCATCAACCTCAATCCTACTAGATCCCGGCGGCTTCACTAGTCCCTTCTTATTCATCAACTCCCTCACTTCTGCCTTGCGAAACCACTTTCCCGTGGACGCATAAACATTGCTAGCAAGTATGTAACTTCCACTATCAGCAGCCCTCATGTCTTGTATCTCAAGGCGCTTCATCAACCGCTCGGCTCTGTCAGCATCGCCATGAACTTTACAGGCCCATATGAGGGTCCTCCAAAGGACTACATCAGGTTCAATAGGCATTGCATTAACAAAATCTTCAGCTTCCTTCAAACGCCCTGCTCTAGCAAGAAGGTCCACTAAACAGCCAAAATGCTGAATTGAAGGTTTCATCCCATAACGCCTTTGCACATCACTGAACAACATATAACCTTCGCGAATCAAGCCTGCATTCCTGCACGCCGTTAAAACCGCGGTCACCGTCCTTTCATCGGGTTTTACTCCAGAACTTTCCATGTCAAAAAACATGTCAATGGCATCCTTGCAAAGCCCGTGGCTGGCGAGGCCAGAAATCATTGCAGTCCAAACGAAAACATCTTTGTCGACAACATCATCAAACACCTTCCTCGCACTCTCTATGCACCCACTCTTGGCATACATATCAACAAGAGCAGTGGCAACGCTGGACTTAGAGTGAATTCCAATTCCCCATTCCTTTAAATTCGCATGCACCTTCCTCCCAGTACTCAAGGCTCCAGAATCAGCACAGGCTCTCAAAACAGACATAACCGTGGCCTCATTCACCTCTACTCCAGATTGAAGCATTCTCTCAAACAAATTGATAGCCTCAACGGGTAAATCATGATTAACATGGGCGTCAATCATGGAGGTCCAGGAAACCACGTCTCTGTGAGGCATTCTATCAAACAGGGCACGTGCGAGGCCCAAGTCGCCGAACTCGGAGTACATATGAAGGAGAACGTTCTGGATATAAAGATCTGGGCCGAAGCCCAGTTTGGTGAGGAGAGCGTGGAGCTGTTTACCGAGAGGAGGGAGTTTGGAACGAGCGCAGCATTTGAGGAGAAAGGGGAAAGTGAAGTTATCGGGTGGGGTGGGCATGGAGAGGAAGAGGGAGAGGGCGTGGAAGAGATGGGTGGGGTGGGGGGTTTGGGAGAAGGCGCGAAGGAGGGTGTTGTAGTAGTAAGAGTTAAGAGTGGGGTTGGTGGAGAGAAGAAGACGAGCGTAGTTCAGGTCGCCAAAGGGGGAGAGAGCGGCGAAGGTGAAGAGCTTAGACAACTTAAGCGACGCCTCCTTCTGCCGGATCCCTAATTTCACAACTTGGCCGTGGAGTTGCAGGGCTTCCGACATGCTTCTCACCTCCATTCCACACACCTTCAAGATATTCTTTTATTTTAAATGGATAATTTCTATCCTTTAAAACTCCCTTTAGTTCTTAACAAAATTATTTTATTTTGTCGAGTTGCTTCCATTGTTCTTTAAATTTCAGGTTTTTAGTTTCGTGATTTTTCGGGTAACTGATTTTATTTTGCATTCTACAATTTAAGTCATTTACAATTTCATTGTTTCGTAATTTATATTCTTCATTTACTCGTCTTTTATGCTTTTTCTAAAATGAAATATCATAATGTTTTTTTTACTTAATTGCAATATTTTAAACCACAAATATAATTAGATTAACTATGCAAACGCGATATTAATTAATCATACAAATTAATAAATTGCGGATACAGATACAGTAATCATAGTTGAACACTTTTAAGGAGACTATATAACTTTTATTTTGAAAGTAAAACTGACTATAAATTTGTTCTAATGAAATTAGTGGTCGATCGAATTTTATTGATGGAACTACGTACATTACTTAGAAGTTGATCTTATCCCCTAAACACACGTGCAGCAGGGAATCGATCTTATTAAGAGTTGATCAGCAGTTATATGTGGATGGATTCAGAGAGGGTCGTCGCAGAATTTGCATTTGCATTTCTTGAAGAAGAAAACACATTGTCCTGAGATTGCATTTTCTGAGATCTGGCAATGATGACTGCAAATTGAAGAATGGAAACATCTTGCATGGGGCCACGTTTTACTGTTGCGCCAACATCTTGGTCTCGGTTCATTCCCTTCAAAACCTGCCCACACAGATATATAGCTACCAAATTAATCAAATAGACAAGTTTCCATTCATTTCACGTTAGATGTAATTATATATTTAAATTAATACACTAATTAAGCTAGCACTTAATATCTTACATATATCACATTTAAAATCTGAACACATACATGCTCTAGATAATGTGATAATTAAGTCATTAATTTAGTGTCACTTGCCTGAGGTTACAAGGACAATGGCGGCCAAAAAAGCCGCAAAGACTTGAATGCGATTAAGAAACCTAGTCATGCCTGTTCACTTTATGCTGCTTTTGATGTCTTGATATATGAAATGAGATGTATATATAATAGTAATATGTACACACTCAGGATGCTCTATTTCATGCTTACGTAGTGATCTCATGGTTAGGTTAAGTTCACAAATATCGTGCACTGCTGCACCAACCGATGATGCCATCCCTTTACATTTGTACCCGGAAATTAATTATTGCTTGATGAGCTCAAAAAAATTACTATATAAAAATGATAAGTTATTTAAAACAAATTAAAATATGGAAGATAAGACTATTTGGAAATGCATAAAATTACTAAATTTCAATTTATGATCAAATAATTTATTTTTTGTGTTATTTTATATTTAGCAGCTAATTTCATATTAATTTTACCAATTCTTTTAATTTAATAAGTATTTTTTTTTTAACTTTTCAACTAACTTATCCACTAATTTCATCAAATGCACCCAATTTCAATATGCATAATTGAACATTATCTAACCATATTAACAATTTTGGTCTATAGTTCTTGAGTTTGCATATTCATTAAATACTTTAAAAAAAGAATTTTGTTAAGTATAATTAGTGATTATACTCGATTGCTCAAAAAAATTATCTCCTAAAAAATATCTATGAGCTATATACTAAAAACAATATTGTCAAACGTTCCAAACAAAACTATCCTTTAAAATTAATGGTGCTTTCCAAATATTATTTTTAATTAGTTGAGAGTATAAAAACTTTTATACTGTTAGTATATACCTATTAATTAAATTCTTACCTAAATCATGAGTAAGTAGTGCATTTTTTTTTAGGAGGTCAAGAAAGAGATGAAGATAAGGGGTGCTAGTATCTCTCGGGGATCAAACCTGCATCCTATTATTAGGAGACAATATGGTATCTCTTTTGTTCCTTTTTTAAATGTCAGTTTTTTTAAGGGAAAAAATCATTCTACAATTTCCATGTACACAAATTATTTTTTTAACTACTACTAGCTAATTAAAATAATAATTAATTACTAAATAATTTGCTTAAACATATAAAAGACCCAGAAAATAACCAAAAATCAAGTGAGAAATCGGGGTTGGAAATCTAATTTCTCATGGTTACCAGTAAATCATATCATCTTTGTAAATAATTTCAAACATATGCATCATTTGTATAATTTTTTATTTTATTTTTTGTATTTTCTGGGTAAAATCTCTCTAGACATTATCTTATTATAACTTCATACATAGCAACTAGACATTATTTCATCGATTACTTCATATATATAATATCTATTTGTAGACAGTAAAGAGTAATGAACAACGATACATATATTCTAAAATATATGATTTTTATAATATTGCAAGATTCTTCGTTTGATGACTTGATTATTTCTCTATTTACATACATGACATGCAGATGTTTAATATTAACATAAAAGTAGATCACATTAGATCTTGTTTGTCAATCCTTAGAAGCCTCTCGTGCATATTGGTTACACCTTTCTCAGTCAGTGGCTTCCTTTGTGTTCCCTAAATAATTTATTAATGAATGGGATATATAAGTAAAAAAAAAAAACAAAAATCCTTAAAAAATTGAAATACGGAAAAGCTTGAGAAATGAAAAATGAAAAATAATAGCTATATATATATATATATATATATATATATATATATATATATATTGGCTTTCAATTTCATCACGTTGTTAGCCTGTTGAGCAGCTCAGAACTTTATGCAAAAACAAAATATGACGCTTGATTAATAAGCTGTTTTCTGATTATAGTAATACCAGATCTTCCAAATCTGATACTACATAGCTAAAACAAACATAAAACGATAAATTTTTTTTTACATACATTATTTATATAAAAATTTATTTTAGAGAAAAGGAAAAAAAAAACGCTAAAAAAATGGCGTTTGTGTGGACAGTGCCCGTCCAAGGTTGGTCTTCCGTTTGAGGTGTCAGCCCAAAGCGGAATGTTGGGCTCTTTTATATTTTAGCTAACAATAACAATGTTGAGCTTTTTTTGGGTGACTTTCACTTGCCTCAGCCTCATCATCATGATGTGGTACGTCATCATATATAGGAGGCTACTTTAACTGAGTATTTCTTTTATGTAATAAGAAAAAAAATATACAAATTAAATAAGACAATATGATTTGAATTCTGTTTTTTGAATCATTAAAATAATAAGAAGAAGAAAAGATTAAAAAATGGGATGGCAGGCAATGAGCCCACTTTTACTCTTTTAGCATGTCTCTTGCTTGATTTTTCCATTTTAACAAGGGATACTTTTATGTTTCGTGAAATGCTGCAAAGAAAATGAGGCTGAAACAAATAAAAATGATTACTCATACTCGTTCATATACCTCCTCGTAGATTGAATCTTCCTCTTTAGTCAAGTTATTGATTAGCTTTGATCTCCAAACCGTCAATTCATTAAACACAAACTAGGTGAATTTTATTGATCATCTAACAATTGCAAGGCTTATTTATATTCTATATATATTTGCATACCAATGCACATCATATTAGAACATAAGAATATATAATTTAGCCATGTCACTGTGAGAGGATTGGAACTAAAAGTGCAAAATGTTTAGCAGTTATAAAAGAAGGAATAATAACACCTTTAAACAAAAGTAATGTTACTTAATGATGTTACTTAGGTGTTATTTATGCTTATTTATTTTATTTTTACGTAGCTTGATACATATTAAGTTTTATTTTCTTTCTAAAAAAACTATAAGTCGTAATGCTTAACGCGTCTATGGTGATACTTTAGAAAAAAAATTAAAATATGTTGAGTAGTACGTAATAGATCGAACTCAGGATAAATTAATACACCCATTGAGCCCTAACAGACATACTACATATATAGTGACATATGGCAGAATTTACCACCCTGCTGCCAATGTTGTCATATAGTTTTTCAAACACAAGGAAAATAAATACAAGAATTGATGCTTTTAGTCATAAACCCATACGCATAAGGTCTGGCCAGCCACAATTAATACAACAATTAATATATAGCAGCGAAACAATGTAAGTCAACAAAGGACTACCCTTATCCTTATTGTTCCTTTGTGAAAACATTGGCCACTTGTCGTCCATCTCATGTGATGTGTGTGTTATGTTATGTGTATATACCCCTACCACATCAACTGTGGAAGCTACCCTTATTCTTCTTTTACTTTATTTCAAGCCATGAATTTGGAAATATAAATTAGAGGAATGTATTGTTCTCTGCAATATAAATAAGAAACATCAACTCGTGAATATATTCTCCCCAAAGTTTTATGAAAGTAAACGCAAAACATATTACATACTAATTAGTTGCGCATATCATGGGTCTCATACATCTCAAGAAACTCAGCCTTCTCTTCTACCTTTATTTATATTAGTGCAAAAAAGGTATTATGTAGTTATCTATAATTGGGTGTAACTTATTTTGAAAGATATAATTATTTTTAGAAGTTAAATAAAATATTATAATGATTTATAATATAGTTAAGAGTAAAAATGTTTTAAAAAAATAACACCAAATGTGATTACTCTTTTTATAATAGTTATAATAACTCTTTTATATGAGCTTTGTTTGTCTCTATTACCATCGTATTTTACACTTATTTTTTTTTTAAAAAAATATATATTTTAGTTTGCTGTACAAGTATAATCTTTCTATATTCTTTGATCTTTGAGTGTGTCCAACATACAAAATTAGAAAGGATTTATTGAAAGATAAAAAAATGATTTTAAAAAATCACATGATGATTATATATGTGATCAAAATTCACTATTTTTGTAAAATTAAAAAATAATAAATAAAGAAAAATATTAATAATACGCTCTCTTACGTTCTTTATAATCGACTGAAATTTATTAAAAATTTAATAGAATCCACTTCTAAATTAGAGGATAGAATCATTAAATGAAAAATATAATTCAATAAATTGGTGATTTCTATTAAATTTTAATCAATTATATAAAAAAATACTAAAGAGAATGTCACTAGCATTTTTTATAAATAAATGTATTAGAAAATTATAATATATCAAAAATTATAAATCGTAAGCATAAATGCATAATTCTTATACAAAGTGTGTCTAAACTCTAAACCATTAAATCTTAACTATCACTCTGTCGAACATTATATAAAATTGTATTAAGTAAAAACCAACCAATATTGATGCTAAGACAACTTAACCACACTTTCAGACTGAATAGTCATTTTTCATTGTCAAGCTACTATTTAAGAATCAAGAGGAACTTAGTTTTAAAAGTCCTCTGTCCTTGTCTTTACAAATTAAGCAAATTTGAAGAATTTTCTTCTTTAAAAATTTAATTTTGTGAAAATATTGTCGAATGACTAATCAACAATTAAAAATAACATAGATTCAAACTGTAAAAAATATTATTTTCAAGTATTTGTTTAAGTGACTTTTATTGGTACACATGTTTAAGATAATTAAATCACTTTTTTCTTTTTGTTTCACATTTTTAATGATGTGATATTTTATTATTGGTTGTGTCTAATAATATAAAAATATATTGAATATATGTCTATTATGTTTCACTACTCGTGTGTATAATCAAAAATTAAATCATAACAAACCTTCATAAATGACCAAACCATAACAAACATAATATCAGTTTTTAGAATTGAAGAGAAATATTGGATAATCTCCTTATTGAATCTTTACGGATCGACAGATCAAAATTGTAATCTTCAAGGCAAGACTATTTTCTTATATAAAATTTAATATATTAATGAATCAAAATAATATATATATATATATATGTGGGTAAATGTGAGTATAAAATAGGCAAGTATTATATTCTACTCCACTCAATTTAGAAAAAAAAGTGAGTCAGGAAAAAAAAAAATAAAGTAAGTTGAAATCTAGCTGCTAGGGCATATATATATATATATATATATATATATATATATGATTTGTCACACTTGATAATAATGAATAATTGATCTCTTTTTTGACTTGAGGAAAGTTGCAGTCCTGTGATTAGTTGATTTATTGATTCAGAGCAATCTTTTTTCTTAATTCAGCTTGATCCATATTGTTATCCATTTATAATCAAAATTAGCTACTTCTAAAATGGTTGGTATCTTGTTTGATATGGCACCATCCAACAAAACCCACCTACTTGTAAATATAAGCAAATTTATATTTAGCTCATCTCACGTTTTCTCATTGACTTTTTTTTTCTTTTAAATTTAATTTTAGCATAACAAGTTTCAAAAGGTGAAAATAAAAGGAAACGAAATAGGAAAAGAACGAGAAAGACGTTGCATAATGATCTAATTATCACATTGACATTTTTTAGGCTATGTCTGGTAGCTGTTTAATACAAAGAAATATGATATTATTTATTTGAAAACGATTAAAGAGAAATCCCAAAATAAGAAGAAAGGAATTTTCAGAGAGAATAAAAACTTTTGTTAAGAATCTCTTCACACGAAATATTAGTTTCATGATGATACCTTTTGTCTAATATGATAATAATGGAATGCGTACAGCCTACTCCGAGTACAGCACAAGACAATGCCGGTTTAACCTTTTGCCGCACTAAAAATTCCGTACTTTTATTTTTACCACAAACACATAATTTTGGTTAAATTTCTATTGTAAAAAAATTATATCGACAACTATTTAGAAATTATTGTAACGTAATTTTTAAAATAATTATTATAAAAGTCAAATAATTTATCATACGTAATACTTTGTTACTAAATGGTAATATGAAAATATTTCATATTATTAGAACATATACCATTTGCTCTTTATATTTTGTATTAATTTACAAATAATTTTAATTTACAATTTCTTTTGAACTTCAATTTATAATACTAAAGTTTGTAAAGTAATCAACCGTGTTAAGAGTGTAAAAAACATGTAAACGAGCGTGGAATTAAGCTGGTATTGATAAAATATAAGCTTGCGATCGTAAGTGATGACGAATAAATTGGCATTGAGAGACTTTTTATTTTTGGGTAAGTATATTATAAGCTGGCGATCTATTATAAATTTCTTTTTCTTACCATATTTTTTTTATTCACAAGCTCAATGGTTTAGAGAATTTTAGAATGATAGATTAAAAAAATGTGAGAATATTTAGTATATATTGAAAAGGATTGCATGAAAGTTATTGTATGCTTTTTATTTACAAAATAAAATAGCTAAATTCATAAAGGGCAAAGGCAAGAGTATTGATTTGAATAATTAAAAATTAAACCATATAGTTTTTTATATCTTTATTTTGACAAAATTGTTTCAAATATATGTTTAAATGTAACCAAACGCTTTACATATTCAGTTAATCATGTTATACGTGTAACAAGTTATTATCGTTATTAATAATTAATCTATGTTAAAAAATTTATTTGACTATCTTTATGGACTGTTTGGTTTAAAGGATTGGAAGAGAGGAAAGAAATTTTAATGGAAGAAAGAGGAAATAATTATTTTCTTGTTTGGTTCACAAAAGAAAAGGAAAAGATTTTAAAATGTAATTTACTTTTATACCCTTATAATTTTGGATTTCAAAACATAAAAAATATTATCTTAATCAATACACTTTTAAATATATTTAATTTCTTTCCTTTTCCTCTAAATTGGGAGCAAAAATTGAATAAATTAAACGAGATTTTGCTCCCCTTAATTTCTCTTTTAAAAATTCAATCAAACATGAAATATTTTAAAAAAACCTTACCGTTTCCTTCTTTTCCATTTTATTTTTCTCCAACCAACACTATGTTTGGGTAATTTGTTCTCTAAACTATGATTTTCCTTTTTTTTTCCACAAGAATTAGACCCTATATCTTAAAAGATTCAAGATCAATTTCGGTCAGACCAAACAAATATTAATTCAAATATATGACTTGACATGAAAAAAGTTTGCAAATAATGTTTGGTTAAAATTTTCATATTTTTATGGTTTTAACATTTATTTAATGTATAATTTGATTAAAATATTTTTTTGGTATAATTAAAGGTATCCTTAACTAAATATTTTTTTTTTTGCTCGAGTTGTATAATATATTGTGATAGTTGTTTAAGTTTTCTCATTAAGTGCCTTGTAGTAATACAAATACATATTCAAAACTCAAATTTGTGATCATTATTTAAATTAAAATAATTTTGTATCAGTTAATTCACACCTGAAATGATACTTGATTTAAAATATGTTTTATATGTTACTCATTTAAATAATATGAAATTGTATAAAAGGGAAGGAAATAACAATCCGGGTGAGATTTCTCTAAATACATTAAAGTTGCCTTGGGAATCGAATTTCTGTCCTACTTTATCCTACCTCTCTTCATTGATATTTAGCCACGGTCTTATCTCTTTGCAAATTAATGTTTACTAGTATGGTACCCGTGCATACGCATGGATAGAAAATGTGTGTTGTTTGAGTTGAATAATAAAGTCTATTAAATAATGTAGATTTATGTGAATAATGATTAAAAATGTTAATAAAAAAGTTTACAAAAATTATTCCAGTGTCTTATATTATATGTTAATTATATTGTTACAAATTTGTAAATATGTTAAATTCAACTTATTTGTATGTGAAGCTATTATTTTGAAATTGTAAATAATCAAAAGATAGTAGATATATAAAGAATGTGTTGTGATGATTGGACATGATGTTAGAATTATGATGAATTGCAAAAGTAAAAAAAGTCGTTGATAAAAAAATATAAATTGGCATGATAATATAAAGTTTTTTTTATAAGTAAAGTATGGTCATAGCATAAAAGTTGAGAAACCTAAGTAAAGGAATTTGTGATAGATAAATGTGAAAATGATTGGTAAGCTTCTTTAGGCAAGCATGAACGTTACTCATTTCAATTTCTCTCATGGCACCTATAACTATATACTCTATGTCATCATGCTTGATACTAAGGTTAATTTTTTCATTAAATTTTCTTATTCATTAACACTTTTGTTCCCATGGCAGCTCTATTCTGCCTGATCCTGATGAAAGATAGTGAAATGTAAAGAACAAAATAAGCTTATGAAACCTAAACTCAGAGAACATGATAAATGATACTATTTTTGTTAATATAGTAGATAGTGTATAGATGAAGTGATCGCAAAAGTAAGAAAAATTATGTAGCAGTCATAATATAAGAGAATTTGTGTACAATGAAGTCAATAAACTTGTCATGTATGTCATAATTAGTTGAAAATGAATTTGGTATATATACAACTTGCGTAAGTGGTTGATTTTGTTGGTAGCATAAATTTGACCAACAAAAATGTAGGACTTCAAAATGACATAAATTGTTGACAGACATAATATTTTCAGTTATGAACATAAATTAAAGAAAAACTTTATGCAAAATTGATGTTCTTTTAGTAAACTTCCTATTTGTTTAGTTCTTCTCGTTCAATTTACCCAAGTAATATCTTCATTGTTGTCTGTTTGTGTCAACGCTCACTTTTATAAAGGTCATGTATAAAATTTCACAATTGAACATTCGATTGATCCTTTACCCATTCACCTAAATCTCTACAATAAACATCAATTTTCATTTACTAACTTTTATAAAACAAATATAATTGAACTATTGATTATAAATAGGAGTAATATTAACAAAAGATAAACAACAACAACCAAAAGATAATACTAAACCGACGGAATCAACTGAAAAGTTTCATATGAAAAGTCATCTCAAAAGTGTCATAAATTTAAAAGTAAAATGAGAAATAAAGAAACATACCCAAAAATGTCATTTTGACATTTGATCAAACACATAATTTGCAACCAATAAATCCGTCTAGGACAAAATCAAATAAATATTTAAAAAATTCTTCAATTATCATCTATTCTTATAAAGACCCGTTTAGAATCTTTTTTCATAAAATACTTTAACTGATAGGTCATATCAAATAAACTTTTTAAACAAATTTAGTGCATATTCACAATATTATATAAATTTTGATGAAGGAAAAAAAAAAAAGAAAGTAATTAGGACAAAACAAAATCAACCAAGAAAATAGAAACTAAAAAAATTGTTCACTTTTTTTGCTACATATCACTATAGATCATGAAAAAATTATGAAGAAGTTGTAGTTAAAGGCATCTTCAGCGAGGGTTGTGATGTTGAATGGTTAACGGAGAAATAAAAAGATAGTTTACTGATTTAGTAGTTTTAGAAGAGAGAGAAAATAAATTGAATGAGTGAAGAAGGTAAGAGAAGCGAGAAAAATGGTGAGACACGGGTGGAGAGTGTGTTGTTTGAGTTTAATAATAAAGTCTATTAAATAATATAGATTTATGTGAGTAATGATTGAAAATGTTAATAAAAAATTTTACAAAAATTATTCTAGTGTCTTATATTATATATTAACTATATTGTTACAAATTTATACATATAAATATGTTAAATTCAACATATTTGTATAAATAACTATTATTTTGGAATTGTAAATAATTAAAGGATAGTAGATATTTAAAGAATGTGTTGTGATGATTGGACATACAAAAGTAAAGAAAGTTGTCGATAAGAAAATATATATTGAAATGATAATATAAAGTTATTTGTATAAATAGTTTAGTTTGGTCATAACGTAAAATTGAACAACCTAAGTAGAAGAACTTGTGATAGGCAAATGTGGGAATGACTGGGAAGCTTATTTGGGCAAGCATGAACATTGTTCTTTTCAATTTCTCTCATGACACCTATAACCATATACTCTGTCATCATGCTTGATACTAAGGTAGTTTTTTTTATTAAATGTTCTTATTCATTAACAATTTTATTCCTATGACAGTTCTATTTCGCCCGGTCATGGTCATGATGAAGGATAGTGTAACATAAAAAATAAAATAAATTTGTGAAACCTAAATTCAAAAAACATGATACATAATTATTTTTTTTGTTAATAGAGTAGATAGTATATAGATGAAGTGATACAAAAAGCAAGAAAAATTATGCATCAGTCATAATATAAGAGAATTTGTGTACAACGAAATCAATAAACCTAAATTTAGTCCATATTCACAATATTAGAGAAATTTTGACGAAGAAAAAAAAAACAAAGAAAGTAATTAGGCCAAAACAAAATCAACCAAGAAAATATAAAATAAGAAAATTGTTCACATTTTTTGCTACAGGTCACTATAAATCATGAACAAATAATGAAGAAGTTGTAGTCACAGTGATTGGCAAAAGCATCTTCAGCGAGGTTTGTGATGTTGAATGGTTAACGGAGAAATAAAAAGATTTTCACTGGTTTATTTTTAGAAGAGATAAAATAAATTGAGTGAATGAAGAAGGTAAGATAAGAGAGAAAAGTGGTAAGAAGACAGAGAACATCAGAGAAGAAAATATTTCATATTTGAACACACATAACTCTTTAAGGTAGTTAAGACAATATATCATCTAGACTGGAAATATATTTAAAAAACTTCAAGATCTAGCATAGTTTATTAATGACAAAATGAATGTGAAGAAAAAATAAAAGAAAGAAAGAAGTGAAGTCCAATAATAATTGTTTCTTCTTGTGATAATATACAATAAGCAATTGATCAACTCCATCTCTTGTTATGCATGTGTAAACCTGCCAATAATTAGATTCAACAAATTGAAGTAAGAATCAACTATATTGAGAAATATGAAGGATCCAAAGGAGAAAATTGTGAAAATCATAACAGGGTGTATCGAATTGATGAGCTATGCTTCGCTCTACTTTGTTTCGAATTGAAAAAATACTTTTGTAATAAATAAACATATAAATATTTTAGAAATGAAAAAAAGATTAATTTATAATAGGAAAACGCTAGAATGAAAATTGTAATACTTTTTTTGTGTGTACATTTTGTGGCTGATTGTAACTGTTAGCATTCCTTTTGCATAGATGAACCATGTATTTTCATTCTCTTTTTTTGTCGTCAAAAGTGTTAGTTTGAAAAATTAGAACGGTGGTGTAACTTGTATTATATGATGATGTTTTTATAATTAGTTACCATGTAGTGTCTGAGAAGCTATGAATAGTTTAAGATATGGACAAATCATTTGTTTATGTGAACAATATTTTATTGTTATTTTTTTATCATATTTGTATTATTGTTATTAAAAATTTTGTATTTAAATTAATAAAGAAAGACTATTTATAATAAGAATAAATATATTTGACAATCAATTTGTAACGTAGAAATTGAAATCCACTCTATCTATGATTGTTTTCTAGTAACAATCATGAGTGAGAATTAAATCTAATGTAGTCCTAACTAAATTTTTGATAAAACTTGTCATGAGAAGTGCTCCTCTCAAACAATTAATCAATAGGGGAAAAAAGTGTGATATAAGATGCAGCGTGAACGGTATGATGAAAAATAATGTTAGAATTGTGATAATTATGTAAAGCATTACTCTTAACTTACACGTTGAAATGCACATTATGAAAATTTTGTTTATATATACTTTGTTTGAACATAAAAAGTAACGCAAGTTTTAAACATGATGCAATCTTTGTCTCAAGGCCATATCCATCCAAAGAAGAAGACTATAGTAGGCAAGGCAAGACAACCATAATAAATAATAATATGATAATTGTGAGAACTATTAGATGATACAAATTCAGGTGAAAGTCAATTTTTTATATGATTTATAAATAGGAAAAAATCATTAATTTACACATTTTTTCTTTCTTGGCTGAAGCAAAAAATATAATAAAAGGTATAAATATAATATTGTGCACTGTTACCTATAGGCACTCTTTGTGTTGTACCTGTGAATTTAATTGTTAATGTTTTATATATAATTGATATAGAAATTTTAAGTTGCAGGACAATATACATGTGTATAAATATATCACATATTTCTACTACTTTCATATTTTGAAAATAATGAATCATTTTTTTGTGTATTTTTAATACCATCAAATTTTCCTGTTTGAATATTTGTAACCAAATAATAATTTAACTATTTATGTCCTATATGATTTTGCGTTAAATTTTTTTGATGATATTCATTCATAGGAAAGAAAACTATAGCATAAAAATATGGAACAACAAACATGAAGTATGAACCAAAATCAATAATTAAAAACAAGCCCTTCCACTTCTTAATATCTATTCAATAATATGCTGATGACTCACATCTTTCTTAAGACTTATTATTTTTATATATACATTCTATTATGAATGTGATGAGTCAAGTTTGAATTTGAGATAGTAGCTTTATATATACACAAAATTACACCCACCAAGACTTTTATTTCCAAGATCCAAGTGGTTGATAGCGGGCAACATATATTTGCTAGTTAAAACTAAAAAAAAAAAACATTTTAGAAACGCTTAGTCTCAAGATTCTCATTTGACAATGGGATAAAAAGAATATATAGCATTCTGAAATTGGCATGGGATAAAAAGCCTTAAATTCCTGTACTGTCTAAATTACTGTATTGTCTATTCCAGTGTAACCTATAAAATTATCTATGATATTTGGGACAATACCAAATAGAATCTTAAAAAAAATCTTACTATAAAAATATAACATGTGGGGAAATGTGTAGAACGATTAACAGCTGCTATTATGATCCCCTGTTTTTTCTGATCCATGAGATCCCGTTGATATTTCCTGAGCTGTGAGAGTGAGTAGTTGTGAATATGAGAATGATTGGTATACATAGTTGTGAAGTAATTTAAAAAATAATAAAACAAACAAAATTGAATATTTGACCAAATTGTGGATACATCCTCCAAAATCATAGAAAACCTGTATGCTTAATAAAGGCTTGTTTAAACAATTAGACATTTTCTAAGTGTAAGTTAAATATTTCATATCTCATAATAACGGAAAAAAATCAGCAAAAAAAAATAATATGGGAAAAGAAAACAGCTAAGATTGTCATTCCAAATTGTGTAAAAATGTAAAAAAGAAAAAACAAATTTGACTAACCTTCTTTGTATTTTGCATGAATAAGAACATCACCGTTAACCCAGATGAGGGAACATGAGGCTGTAGATTCATGGCTTCAACAGTTATCAACATGATACTTTTACATCCGTTAAGGATTCAAGGATAAAAACCATAAACTTAGAACTTAGCAACATGGACAACAATGTAACTTTCAATCTGCTTATGAAGGAAAATCCAAAGATTTGAGATATATTCATATATATGTGAAGAAGAGAATGAACAAAAACTTGGCAAGGGTTGAAGATTTAGTATTTGAAATGATTATGAGAGGGAGTGAAAAACTTATCATTCACTTTGCCTTATTTGAATACAACTTATTCAGATAAAGACTGAAGTTATGTATATAAGTGAATGAAGTTGCAAAAGACCAAGATTAGGTGTATATATATATATATATATATATATATATGTCACTGTTGTTGATGGAATATTACAATTACCGTGGTCACTCATAAAATATAATTAGATAAACAAATTAAAATACAGTTATGTGATGTTTAATTTTATCAAAAAGGAAAACATCATTTTTTAACTGCATCATACATAACAAAACCTTCCGTCTCTATTCCCACCAGAATGCAAATATTTAAAATGCATAAGGTAAGAGAGGCGGAAAAGGAGGAGGCAAGCATTGGAAGGAGATAGACACCTGTAAGAGACACCAACAACATGCTCATATACCAAATAATAAACATATCACATGAACTCCAAGCTGGAAGGTATTCAAAGCTTAGATTAACTGTTTATATGGTTTAGCAGTTCAAACAATGAGATAGCTTAAATAAATTCAATATTAGATCTATCACCAGGCCAGTTTCTAACAACTCAGATTTTTTACGATAAAAAAAGAGATAATGAAATCCAAAAGAGATAATGAAATCCACTTCATATTTACCGTGAAATATTCTCTACTTCAATCAATTTGAATACAAAATAAAAACGACAGTGAACATAAAAAAGACAACAATCATAAAGTGAATACAAAATAAAAGTAACAGTGAACATGAAAAAAAACATCAATCAAAGAGTGAAAAACTAAAAATGGACAAACTTACTTGAGTAAAAGAGAAAGTTCCTTCACAGTCCCAGAAACATTATGCATGAATCCTTCATAGTAGTAGAAACTTGCAAAAGAGTCCTTTAACCCCAATTTAAAATCACTAACTCTCATAAAATAAACAATAAAATAAAATCAGCCCACAATCAAGTGTAATGGATAATATCCCTTATTCTAGCTTTTACTGTGGTCCAATTATTATTTTTTTAATTAAAAAAAAAAATAGAAAAAACCCAACCAATCTCATGCCGAGAGACCCGAATGAGTTACTGAAAGATGGGAGCTCTACAGAAAAAAAAAATACGGATTGCTTTCCACTAAAGTGTAGTGTTGATGAAGGCAGCAGTGGTGGTGCCGGTGAGGAAGAAAGAGAAAAAAAGAAAAAGAGAGAAAAAGATGGAGGAAGATAAAGAGAAAGACTGAGGAGAGGGATTTGACAGAGACACTTACAATTTGAGAGTCTCCTTTGGTCAATGAGTGCTGGTCCTCCTCCTTCACCAAGCCCACTCCTTTCCCTTCCTCATCTTGGTCTCCGTCTTTGTCTATCGTAGCTTCCAAAAGCGCCTTGGCGAGAGAGAATAAAAAGTGTATTCAGCCATCATTGGATTTAAAAAAGTGTAGTGAGTCTAAACCAATTAAAAACAGTCTCATTTTCGGGGAGTTTTTTTTCTAAGCAAAGGCAACACCCAAAACTATCTACCACAATGAAAACTGAAAAGTACTTCCAGCAAAACTAACAGCAAAAAAAAAAAAAGATTATCCCAATAGGTGGGGTGCAACCCGTTTATTGCATTTTAATAATGGAGAAAATAACCATTTTCTGGCTGTCAAAAACTCCTATAAATAAATCGCTATAAAATAATAAAAAATTAATCATAACCTCAACACATAACGGACATTTTTAACTGCGAGCATTAAAAACATTAATAGATATATACATTATAGACTAAAATCAGTCAATTTTTTTTTTAAAGAATTAAAAGTAAAAACTTTAAAATATTTAGAAAACAGAAACATAATTAATCCAAAAATAAATGGTGAGTAACTAAAGTTCGTCTATGCAGAAGAAGATAAAGTTAATCTCAAATAATCTTCATACTCCACTCACGCATGCTAGAAGGCGTCTTGTTTCCTCCACCCACGTTCTTCATGGCTCTTTCTTCCTTTCTCTTTTCGTAACCGTAAGTATCTTTCTCTCGGTGTTTTTCTTCTTTCTAAAAGTTGTGAGAGTGAGAAGTTGTACAAATGTTCCAGAAGCTTTCTCCTTTCTCTTTTTGTCTTGGCTCTTGCTTCACTTTTCCTCGGTGTTTTTCTTCTTTCTAATGAGAAAAGCTGTGCAAATGAATGTTCCAGAAATTGTTTACTTCTTTCTTTATGTTTATTGCTAGCAGTTTGTTTTCAAATATGTTTAGCATGTTCAATTACCATTTCACCCTTATTTTTGCCAAGTGTCAATCAATTGAAAAGGGCAAAAACAGAATTTCATATGTCTAATGCATAGTAGATTATACTTTGTCATAAATATATGCACGATAGTTGTCATATTTTTTAAACCCATTCCAGTAAAAAAAATTAAAATCAATTGACATGATTAAGCTTCACCTAAACTGTGTAAGCAAGTAAACTAAGCTTGAAATTTAGTAAACTGATTTTCTTTTTAATTTAATAAAGTCCCATGATTGAAAAATTGAAATAGAATTTAGGACTAAATAAGAAAAACAAAAAAAGACTTTAAGGAGATTGCTTTAGGGTAGGAAGCTACAGTACCAGACCTAAAGGAGGGGCCAGGAAAGTAGGAAGCTTTTGATTTTGGCTCTTGCATCAGAGTTTAAAATAATATGCAAAACGACATAAAGAAAATTAATATTCAAACTTTCAACAAGTGAATTAAATAATAAACAAATTTACACATAAGCTGACTATTAAAAAGTTTAAAAAATGTTTATAATTATTAAGAAAGAAAGAAAGAAAGAAAGAGTACTCCGCACAAAATTTCACGAATATATGCAAAGGTTGGGAAGAAGGAAAAAGAAATACATCCATCCATGGGAACAAATTGAAGCTAAGGCGGCATAAATTCCCAGGGCAACAAAAAAAGCTAACCTCGTAATATTAATTTCAGTATCGATAATAATTAGTTGTAGTATAAACTTTTTAATACGAAAATTGTTATGACTATTTTTCTAATTATAAAAGGAAGAAAAAAAGAAATCATATTCTGCGTTTTTGCTTTATTATTTGAGAAAACTCAAGTGCCTACCGCCGCTACTGAAAGAAGAGGGAGGGGTCCTCAAAACGGCGTAAAAGAAACCGTCTGAAACGCTCCTCTTCTTTCCGCTCTCTCTCTCTCTCTCTCTCTCTCTCTCTGGCACTTGATTTCGTCAAAAGGTACGCGTGCTTCGGCGTCATAGTCATAAGATGTTTTCAATTTGCTATCACCATATTAATATTATGTACCAAAAATCATGTTTATGCACCCAATTTCAAAATCACTAGTTTTTTTTTTTTTTTCCTTTCCCTCCTCAATTACTAGAATATTAGTTACTGCTACTGTTACTGTTCAAACTCTGGAGGTCTTCCACTGTCAGTTCCTTTTCTTCAGCGTTTATTTCGGATCGTTCTGACTTTTCGAGTGAGCTCCGTATTTTCTCTATTTGGGATTTTCGGTTTCCTTGATTTCAATTTGATTTTGAAGACTGTAATAGATTTATTGGATCATCTCCGACTCCCTTTTCAATTATTTTTGGGGACTTTTATTTCGTTTTAATTGTCTTGCCAGTGATGTGAGGTTGGTTCGATATCCGTGATGAGTGTAAAATATCGTTTTTTTTCCCCACCATAATACCATACAAGTTTTTCCCCTCTTACTGCAGATTCTACTGTTTTGAATTTCTTGTGTGTTCGTCACTATCGATATTCTATTGTTTTAGATCGATTGAGAAGTTTGTTTTCTGTCTTTAAGTGGGTCACTTTAGTGTCCCCTTAAAATTAGAAAAGACTGATTGTACTTGCCCTTTTTTCAATTCTCTAACTTAATTTTGGCCCTGTTCATTTTTTTGTGGGGGTGTTTTGATTTGTTTTTCGGAATTTTGTTTAGCTTCAGCTAGATTACTGGTTGAGTAACATGCTTTTGACTGTTATGTTATTGATCGTTGCAATTGATGGTGTGCCTTTTTTGGTTACTGTTCCAGGCAAAGGGCTGTGTTCACGAGTGAATGATGTTGGTTTGTATTTGCTGATGCAATTGGTGGTTATGTTGGTTTAAGAAGCTAAGAACTGTTGGTACTACTTCACAATGGGTGCTGCTTGTTGTGTTGCTGCCAGAGACAAAACTATACAAAGTGGATCAACCAGTGACAATTTGCATCGGAATGTTCGATGTTCTCCAACATGGAGCTTTCGGTGGGATCATCCAGGGCGTGTAGCTGGTGAAGATACTTCTATAAATTGGTTTTCAGATGGTATTAGCAGGAATGATGGATCAGAGAATAAAAATGAATCAGCATATGTGTCAGAGGATGGAAGTCCACTGCAGAATTATCAACAGAAAAGATGCCAAAAACCACCAATTTCGGAAGTAACTGCACACAGGAGAAAATCAACTTCAGGTAACTCTTGGGAATTCAGCTTTCTGACTATAAACATGGACCTACTTGGGTTAGACTTTCTAGAACTGGCTTTTGTGTTCGTTATTTATAGTTCACTCTACACTATAATCACCAAGATGTATGAAAGATATGAAATTAGTACATGGTGCTACATTAAATTTTGAGACATGATGTCTTCTCAGATTTTTCTGCGTCAAAAGCTATCAGACATGAGTAAAAATTGAAAATTAGCATCAAGTCTGGTTACTTAAAATGATATTTCTGTAAATTCTCAAAGTTATGTCTGTGGAGGAGAGAAACTAACATCACAAAGTAAGAGCAGGAACAGCAGAACTATCAACTGTTTTTGGTTTATTTTTCACATTGTTGCACTAGCAGGCCTAGAGGAATTTATTTTAAATATGATGGCACCATCGATCAAAGATAAATGAACTGTCAGGAATTCAAAATTTTCAGTTAAAGTTAAAACCACACACATAATAAACAAGAAAGGAATGGGAAACAATTTTTGAGAATGATTTAGTTACAGACTTCCAGATAGTGAGATTAAGAAACCAGATTTTGAGACAGTCTTAGATTTACTTGGGATGATTATTTTTATTTTTTATTTTTTTGGTGTTGGTGATAGTTTGTAGAGAGAAAAAAAGGTAGACTGAAACATGAAAATAATGGATGCATTTCAACCATTTTCCATCAAGATTATTGATCAAACTTGCTGAGTTTAACGGGAAATTACCAAAATATTGAAAATAATTGCTTACAGTATCAATGCTTGTGCTCCCTAGAAAATCAAGCTGGCTATTCAATCTCCTTGGTTCAGGAAACACTGGAGACCATCCTTACATCATCACATCTTGAATGTTATTTACTTTTTAAAAAGTTGTTTCTGTTTCTTCTGAGGGTTCCACCAAACAAGTTCATAAAGGTTCCTCTGTCACGCATTTTGGTTACTAAGGAGAAATCAGGGTAGAATTCTTAACACTTGGCTTAGTCAACTTAGCTCTTAATACAGAATATTCAAGTTTCTTTTGTGGTTATTTAGATTGGTGAATTTTTATTAATACTTCCTCTTAGAGAACCTGGAAATATAGCTCAAGCAACTAAAACAATAAGTATAGATCAGGTGGTTTTGTATTGCCTGCTTGGCAGCCTTTTAAAATATGGATTACAACATTTTAAATTTAACTAATCCAGTGATTTACATTATTCTGTTAATTGTTCCTTTGATAGTTTCTGACATGATTATTTGTGATAATTGTAGACCAATCTTTTTCAAGGACTGTTTCTACGGATGTGAGCGTCGAACAGGTGAGGTTATAAATATAATAGTGATTAGTGAATGTGTGTGCGAGTATAGTTGGTATGTGATTTCCTTGACACTTCCTAATGATGAATTACTTTCTAGGTGAATGGGTTGGCAGAATCATCAATAGTATCTTGCCCATCTCCCACAAAACCATCACTGCCTTCAACTTCATTATCAGCATCTCCTTTATCATCTCATTGTCACATACCTCCATCAAGTTTGACCCCAGCAGTTAAGTCGCCCAGCAGCTTCTCTTTGTCTGAAGAAAGGCCTGTGTTTTCTTCATGGAGCAATGAAGTGGGTATGCACTCCCATGGTGGATCTTCAGAGGGGTGGTCTATACCTGGCTTTTCTGAGCTGATGGGAACTCCCCACAGAGAAAGATGGTCATTTGATAGTGAGTCCTTTGGTTTTAACCGAGAAAGATTAGCTAGACCCAGTAATTGTTTTTCAGCTTCACCAGTTGATTTGCAATCGTGTGGTATTTGCTCAAAGCTTTTAGCAGAGAAGTCTTCTTGGAGCACGCAAAAGATAATTGCAAGTAATGACCTTTCTGTAGTTGCTGTCCTTATCTGTGGACACGTCTGTCATGCTGAATGTTTGGAGATTATGACGCCTGATATCAATAAGTATGATCCAGCTTGCCCAGTTTGCACTTTTGGTGAGAAACAAACTATGAAGTTGTCTGGAAAAGCTCTCAAAGCTGAAATGGATTTGAAGGCTAGAAACAATAAATCAAAGAATTGGGTTGTGGACAGTGATATTGATGATGATTCTGTTGTGTTTGATCACTTTAAAGGGAGAGGGCTTAAAGGTAAAGGTCCTAGGATAGACTCCAGATCCAGTGGGAGAAGCTCCTTTGGGAAACCTTTTCTGAGGCAACACTTTTCCTTTGGATCAAAGGGTTCCAGATCCGTGTTAGATAATCACCCTACAAGAAAGAAGGGTTTCTTTTGGGCAAAATCTAGCAAGGAATAAGCTGCTTCTTGGTTGTTGGGAGGTCAGGCACCATCTTCATTTTGTTGCATGCGTATGTTTACCAATAGCATCTTTGAATTTAGCTTATGCCATGTATTGCAATGATAAGGTATTATTGGTTTTCCATTCTATAGTTGGCAAGTTATTGTACTTCCAGGTTCTTTCAGGTTTAGTCGTGTGCAACAGAAATTGAACTTCCAACATTTATGCCCAAGCTGTAGTCTTGGCACGCCAGAAATCTTCAATAATTCTTCTGTACTGAACACTTTTTTTTTTTCACTTTCTTTATCGCAGGTTCCACTGTTGATCTTCTGTGCATCCTCAATTGGTTTGTGAAAAGGACAAGATGCAATTCATGATTTCAGAGCATCTGTATACACTAATCTGCGATTTCAACTGGATAAGAGGTTGAAGTTACTCTGTAAAGAAGACATACAGAAGTATAAGATGAACATACAGACGTAAAATATAGTGTTTGAGACCAAGGTTCTTTCTGCATTGTACAGGTTGATTTGTTTATTTCATGGATATGATTCTTATATCCAAATGATGTTCTGTTGACCATGGTTCTTGTACGCAATGCAAACCATTATCCCTTCGGAGTTTCTGAAGTTAGGCAATGGTTTTCACAGATTGATATGCAATACCAATTATTTCGATCGACTCTGGTTGCTTTTAATGACAGCAGTTTCAGGATAGCCTATTATCAAACCAGTTTTTGTAGTTAGCAGATTGAATTACATACGTTATTCTGATGTGTTGCCTTTAATGAAAGAACGGTTTCTGCAAAGCAACCGGTCAAATTAATGTTTTTTTTTTTGTCGGTAGCAAATTGAATTATATGCATCTTCATTAGTGGGTTGTGTGCTTTCATTTATGTTGCTTTAATTAAAAAGAAATGGAAGGAGTTACGTTGCTTCTTGATTGTATGTTGAATCATGTAGACATAAAATGAGAAATGTTAATTGCGACTATAGATTATAGGGTTGTGTCCGTTTCATTTATTTGTGTTTTTAATTAACATCACTAAACTTATGTTGTCCTCAAAATTATTAGGCAGTAGTTTCTCTATATCTTTTATTTGTCCATTTAGGGAAGGTGTTTTGTTTTTTCCTTTCATTTATCTGTCTATATAGAAGTTTAATATAATTTATTCAGAGCTTAAATTTAATATACTATCTGTCTAAGAATTTTTACATTGTCAACCATTGAACTTGTACTTGGATATGACTTCTAAATTAGTTTAAGTTAATGATTTTAATGATATCATGTCATATAAGATAATTGGAGATTTTGGTTGATAACATAAAAAGTTATGTTTTGAATATGTTCTTATTTACTTGATTCTTAAATACTTTATATATCGAGAATGACAAAAAAATAATTATAAAAATTGTATTAAGAATATAAAAATGTTTTTTTTTTAATTTAGGTATCAATAGCATTTTTCAAACTTTATCAATAAATATTTTTATTGTATTTTAGTATTGATAAATATACCTTGAAGAGTTGCAAGCTTATACATCTTAAAGAGTAACGTAATGGAAATAAATTTGAAATATGATATTTTATGTAATAAATGGTATTAATAATTTTGAAATAGAAATAATTTTGGAAATGAAAAAGCACATAGATGGAAAATTAAGTCTTAAAAAAGATATTTACATAAATTAGCAAAAAAATTGATTATTGCTTTTTTACAATTTTAGCAGTGATAAAATTTGCGTATATTTAGCATCATCTAGACGTTTCCAAATTCCAAGTAGGGGGAGTATCGGATATTTGAGTAAAACTAAAAAGAGAATGTAAGCTTAGATTACAGCATGAGTGTCTGTGTGTGTGTGACCCTACAAACAAAGAGACACGTGTCCTCTTAGGTGGCAAACTGGTGTGAGGTGTCTGTGTGTTCTCCTGTCACGTGTTGCTGCCGTATTACATGCATGTCTCCACCGCCATTAAGAGGAAGGAACTAATTACCCAGACTCACTTCAAAAGAGTTATATAATTATATATATATATATAACCAAGTCACCACTCCACTACTCAGCAGATTAATATTCAAGAGTTGAAGGAAATGGCTGAAGCACAACTACGAGACCAGCATGGCAACCCTGTCCCACTCACCGATCAATACGGTAATCCGGTTATCTTAACTGACGACCGCGGTAATCCCGTCCAACTCACTGGTGTCGCTACCACCGCTACCGGCACAGCAGGTTCTGGGTTTGGGACCTATGGTACTGGTGCTTACGGTGGTGGTGCAAGTGCAACCACCGTGGCAGATCTTATGGCAACCCAACCAAGGAGTGGCAGGGAGGCTAGAGAGCTTCGTCGTTCCTCCAGTTCAAGCTCTAGCTCGGTATTCTCTCTTTCTTTTTCATTAATTTACACATTGTTTTATAATTTTTTCAAACTTCCATTTAGATCAAAATTCTATTTAGCCCTTACGTCTTTTGAATATTTAGTCAAATAGAGACAAAATATAATTCTGCACATTTTATAAATACAAGGATTAAATTAAACCACCGATTTAAAAATCTAAAAACACATTTTATCCAAGAGTAGTAAGTATTTTTGTAACTCACAAGTTGTTTTATTTCATCACATGATATAACTTACACAGTTTTGGATAAATGTTTTATAGTCTGAGGATGATGGGCAAGGTGGGAGGAGGAAGAAGGGAGTGAAGGATAAAATAAAAGAGAAACTACCAGGGGTAGGAGGAGGGAATAATAATAAGGAGCATGCACACACAACAAGTACTACAACAACTGCTCCAACCACCGCCACTAACCACCCTGCTGATCAGCATGAGAAGAAAGGCATAATGGAGAAGATCAAAGAAAAATTGCCTGGTCACCACACCCACTGAAAACCTAAATTACATTACCATATGTTTGTGCATGTCTGTCTCTTATATATGTAACATAAAGTACTATATATGTCATGGGCTAGCTAGTTTGATGAGTATCTTGTGCAATTATGCTCTTTATATTATGTTCAGAATACATATCTGATTATGTCACTATCTTGATTCTTTTGAATCATGTATATGGATGTGCTGTATCTTCTCTTTGTATGCACCTTCAATTAATATCTCGGCCTCGCATCAGTGTGACTTCTGCTCTTATTTTATAATAATAACGCTTCTTTATAATATCAAGTTCAGCTAGTAAATATAAGCTGCGTGTTTTCATATACGCTGTATTGTCATTGTCATCATACAATCGTGTATAAATCTGGCAATTTCCCAGTTGCTTAATAAATACACCGTACGGGGTTTCATTTCAACACAATAACATGAATAATGGTGGAAACTGCGTTTTTGTTTTACTTGATCCGTATCTCGCATACGTATCCATATAAATTTGTACATGCTCACTTTTTTTCATACTTCAAATTCAATGGGATTGGAATTCACTTTTATTTACCTGCAGGCTGAGACAAATTTTAAGCATCCCAGTTTGATGTCTCTGCAATGTGCTCTCCATTCCTTTCCCTCTCTTTGATTCATTTCCCCTCTTTGGTTAGAAGAAAGTGGGAAGGAGAAGGAACATGTTTTTTGTTTAATTTAATTTTTACCTAGTTTAATTGTTAAATTTTTTTGAAGGAGAAAATAGGGTTAAAATTGCTTATCTCTTATTTAGAGGTCTCTCTTCCAGTAAGGAGTTTAGTTTTATTTTATGTGCTACCTTCTTCATTGCTATTTATATAAAAAAAATATATTACATTTTTCTCTTCCCTCACTTTACGAACAAATGTGATGTTTTCTCTCTTTTTCTCTTGAAATAAATCAAAGAGAGAGACCTCTCTTTCCTCTCCAATCCTATTCTTAGAAAGTTAAGACTTCATATAATTTCAGTTCTTTTAGGAGATAGCAGTTAGTTGGTACATACATGGCCGGAAACAAATTATTGTGACGGATAATTAGTTATTTAAACTAGAATTTTAATTTCCAATAAATATGTATGTTTTCATAAATTTTCCTGGTTTTCAATTCGTAAATCATTTTGGCTTTTGGGAGTTTTGTTTCGTTTTAAAACTTTTTGTCATTTTAATAATCAACAAATTAGTAATATTGCAGGTTATAAAAAGAGGGGAAAATAACTTTAAAAAATTGTTTATATATTTGAAAGGCCTCGTTCTGATTATTAAAATGACAAAAAAAAAGTCCAGAGCAGAGAAAGTGAGAAACAGCGAAAAGGGCACGAATGGAAAAGTGGAAACTACTCATTTGTTTTTTGTGTGTTTGAGTATCAGCTGCCATTGAAGCATGTGGTTTTGTTTTTGAAGCCAAGCAAAGAGATTGAGATTAATTTTGGGTTGTGGCAATTGCAATTGCAATGTTCTCACAGTGCCATTTTCTCTCTCACTCCCCAATTCCCAATACTACCTTTCGTCTCAGAGCCATGGCGCCTCACACCACGCCTCTTGAACTCAATCGCTTCGCCGAGGTCGGTAACAAAGTCGCCGATGCTGCCGGAGAAGTTATCCGCAAATACTTCAGAAAAAACTTCGACATTATTCACAAACATGATCTCAGTAACTTCATTCTCCACTTCCTTCTCATTTTTTATTTCTGTGCTTTTACTTAATGTTGCATTGCAGGTCCAGTAACCATTGCAGATCAATCGGCTGAGGAGGCTATGGTTTCAATCATTCTAGACAATTTCCCTTCTCATGCCATGTAATTATTTAATCCTATCATTTGCTTCTTGTTGCCGAGTAATTTGAGATTTTATTTTATGGTTTCAATCATACTAGACAATTTCCCTTCCCTGTTATGCCTCTTGAACCTAATGAAATAAGGGATTTACTATTAGAAAACTTGAGTTTGTCTGTGCTCCAGAATTCTAGCCTTCAGATTGATTATTTTGTATTGAAATTTATGTTTATTTAATTTACAACTAAAACAACTAAACAAGCAAGAATTGTATAATGCTGCTGTTTCCCTAGTGCTTATGTACATGGGCGATCAGCAGCAGAACCCATGGCGTACTCCATAAAACTTGCAACAGGATGGTAGATTCTGTAGACTGAAGCTCAACACTGGATTTTCCACTAAATTGCAGTTATGGAGAGGAAAATGGGTGGAGGTGTGAAGAAAAGAATGCTGATTATGTTTGGGTATTAGATCCCATAGATGGGACAAAGAGCTTTATTACTGGTAATTTTCTTTTATTGATTTTATTATTGTTGACTCAGTGTTCCCAAATTTCACTTTGACTCCGCTTGTTTTGTATCCAATTCAGGGAAACCTGTATTTGGTACTCTCGTTGCTCTTCTACAAAATGGAACACCAGTAAGTATGTCTTATCACTTGAATGCTTATATGGAGTTGGACCCGGTCACACTTGATTTTCCTTGAACTGCATCACTAATTATTGCAACTTACTAAAGAATGAAGAAAAAGGGATATTCAATCATCTTGATTTCTTTAATATTTTAAACAAGTCCGAGTCTTTTTTTCTTTATACATTACAGTAGGAAAACAAATGAAAAGGAAAAAAATGGAAAATGTCAACATCAATTGATCGCATTCTTTCTATTAACTGATACACTTACCCAATTGCAAGTAATACTTGGTATTTTTACCAACATAGTTAGACTGGGGACAAAGTGAGGATGTTGTCAACATAAACTACAAATTGAAATTGATCTTGTCATCATTTTCAGTTAAGTCGTAAACTTTATGTTGTGGAGTTTGGTTTCCTTTTCAATAGATCCTTGGCATAATTGATCAACCTGTGTTAAGAGAAAGGTGGATTGGGATAACTGGAAAGAGAACTACACTGAACGGACAAGATATATCTACACGCACTTGTGCGGACCTTTCTCAAGCATACTTGTATGCGTTTCTTCTTTTTCCTTAGCAAATTTTATTATGAATTGTTTCTTAAGTGGAATAGGGTTGTTTGGAAGAAGAGTAGTTGACATTTATTTTCATTATCTGGCATCTGCATCTTTTGAAATGGCTAGTATAGGTTTACAAGTCTAACTGGTATCAAATCTAATTTTATTTTTTCCCTCTCTAGGTACACCACAAGCCCACATCTATTCAGTGGAGATGCAGAAGAGGCATTCATCCGTGTTAGAAGCAAGGTCTGATAACATTTTTATTGCATTTTTAACATAAAGGGACTCCACATAATATCATAAAAGGATAAAATATACTGTAAGAATATTTAGTTTGTGGTGTGCTTTTTCCCAATTTTAATACTGTTTGCTTTCTATTAAAGCATTGATCACAATTTCAAAAAACACAGGGTTGGTGCACATGAATCCACTTGTGTTGTGAACCTGTTCAGTTGATAATGAGAATACTGCAATCTTTTTTTATTCTATGTATTTTTATCCTTACAAGCATAAGGGAGGAGCCAAGGGAGGAGCCTTATGAGATGAAAATCTCACTTACGGTTTTGGAGCGGAGATTCTTTGAACTGAATGACGACAGTAACGGATGTCAACTCTCAATCTGATAATGCGACAATCTGATAATGCGAAAGCTTTACAGAATTATAATTATTATGAGGCTACGGAGAACATATTAAAGCTTTGAATATTATTTTCGAGCGCTCGAAATCTACTATTGTATTACTGAATTCACCTTTCCTGGTCAATTTGATCCTAAAATCTATACATAATTACATATTATTTACAACACCTTTTTGACCATTACAAATGTCAACCCTTCTGAACTACTGAAGTATCAGAGAATATGAATCCAAAACTTTGTTGTCTGCTTAGTTATGTCTCAATCAATGCTTCATTATTGCCAAAATGAAAATTTTTCTGTTCCCAAAATATATATCTCTATATTTACAGTTATTCCTTTTTGCACCTTTACAGGTTAAAATTCCATTATATGGCTGTGACTGCTATGCATATGCTCTTTTGTCTTCTGGTTTTGTGGATCTTGTTGTTGAGTCTGGTCTGAAGGTATGCTGCACTCTCACCTTTGGTTGCATGTTTAACTTCAGAAACTTTTGACCAGTGTAGTAGATTGCATGTTTAACTTCAGAAACTTTTGACCAGTGTAGTAGAGCAAAACGTACCCCAAGATGATTAAAACAATATTTGTTTGTTAAATATTGTATTTCAGCCATACGATTTTCTTGCATTGATACCTGTTATTGAAGGCGCTGGAGGTGTCATAACTGATTGGAAAGGAGATAAACTGTTTTGGGAAGCTTCTCCACTTTCAATCGCCACAAGTATGTATCGCTCCTTAGCCCTAGTTTCAATTTCATTCTTAATTGCTTTTCTTGGTCTTCTTGCCACCTTGAATAAATGAGACCCAAAAGATTTGGTCACTTATAGATTATGGCTCCTTTGATGCCTTGTGTTATTTGCATGTGGCAGGTTTTAATGTTGTGGCTGCTGGTGACAAACAGATTCATCAACAAGCTCTAGATTCATTGCAGTGGAAGTGATAGCTTGAATTAATCTTCAGTGCAAATAATCTTCTCTGCAAATGGTCTTGGTTCAGATGTTCCTAAGGACATGTATTACCGTACCATTTTTTGGCATTTAAGTTGAAAACCTTATACTCAGAATCTTGTATTAGTTCCTGCAGAAATTAACCTCTTTCTCGATTGGTTGGTCACGAACTCTTCAACACCTTGTAACAAGTTCCAAATTCACAATAATTTCTATAAACAAATTTGAAACTGTAAGTTTTTCAAAATTTAAGAAACTCACGTCTTACACTCATTTTCAAATTTATCTAAGGAGTTAGAATTCCATGTTATTGTAACATGATCGTTTCCTATAGGTTAATGATGCTGCCAACCTGTTTTAAGATAGATTGATCGAATTAATATAAAGTGCTAAAGGCCAAAATAATCTAGTTTTATAATTGAGTTATGGACAAATTAATATTATTATAAAAGTATAAAAATAGTAGACAAAGTACGGTACCTCGAATTTATTCTACCTGTAATTTTTTTCCGTGAGTGTTGAGCCATTATCTAATTAACTTTAATCCTTAAAAATTTCAAACGAATCGTTATAAACATTGTTTCTACCTTAAGTAAGATGTATATTCTTTTTAATTGATGATTTTTTTCTTTCACCGGACACAATTTGAGCTACACAATTACGTAACAAACTGAGCAGACACCAGACAGCGAAGGATGGTAGTATTTCATTCATCGCAAATGTGAAGTACATCTTCCATCTTCCAATTAAATCTAAACTTTCTTCCATTCACCAAAAGCATATTCGGTAGCGAGAAATTGAACTTGCTGTACAACTTTTTTATACAAACAAGCCAATGAACGGTGAAGTCCTTCCTTTGTCTTCAAATTTAAAAATGAAAAGAAAATGTAATGAATGTGATATCGGAAATTCAGTAACCTGCAAAGCATTTGAAAACTTACAAGATTGCAAAGAATGACTATGTATCGGTTAATGGCTAGAAGAAGTCAAAAAAATGAAGGGTGCAGTAGTCCTTTGTGTTGCAACCAGACGAACATCTGTGCCAAGTGCTAACAACAATTTGATTTTATATCCGGAAATTTACATTATAATGGGCGCTTGATTCGAGTTTCTTTGCTTCATTCAATTTGCGCACAGCCTGAAGGATCAGAAAGATAAAAAAAAGAAAAGACAAATAAAAATTTAATATAGGTGGCCGCCCCCCATCATTACAAATTCCATTCTCAAATTGACCTCATGAAATCTTCATGAAGCACATAATCACGTTGTGCACGAGTGGCACAGACCAGCTTCAGTGCAAACATTACGAAGATCAGCACCATTGAACCCCTGAAAAGTCAATAATACAATAAACTAAACCATTAGGAAAAAGAATGAGAAATACTTTCAACCTGCATATAACTCTAAAGTATCCTTAATCTACCTCAGCAAGCTTCAGAGCTGCTTCGAAGTCAATTTCACCATGTTTGGTAATTCCAGCGGAATGGATCTGGAGGATTTCCATCCTTGAGTGCTCATTTGGTAATGGAATTTCAACTTCTGATCAATTCGACCAGGGCGAAGAAGGGCTGGATGAAGAACATCAGGTCTATTTTTAGCCATAATGAATTTGACCTGAAATGAATCCAAGTTTAACAATTACTATTTACTGTCTAAGCAATATGTTAAAGATATATATGTAGTGAACTTTCTATGAACAATGAACATAGAAAGGGAAATCACCTTTCCAAGCTGATCAATCCATCCAGCTGGTCTGTTACAACCTGAAATAAATAATAAACAAAAGGTATTTTTTTTTTTTTTTTATTTCAGGCGCTTTGTACACAGCACAAGGAACAGAAAATAAGTATAGAACGAACCTTCAAGAAGGTAGCACCTACATTGGTGGCAACTGGTCTCGCTAATAATGCCTTCCTAGTTCCAGGAAGTCCATAAAGAAGAACACTGTGTGAGAAACATATATATATATATATATATATATATATATATATATATATATATATTAATAGTTTTCCTTTAACAAGCATTAATCTTATGTAAGTCATTCACACAAAATGTTTCCAGAACATGCATCCATACCTGATACCTTGGGGGGTCTTACTCGAACCTTAAGGAAAATCTGAGGATTGATTAAAGGCAGATCAATCGATTCTGAGTTGTTGAACGTGATCTGAAAGGCCTCCAAGTGCAGAGTAACTAACATTTCCCGGGTCTTCATGAAGCATAGTATACGCAAAAAGTTAAAATAGTAGCATGCATGTGAAGAATGTAGAAGAATCGGCGTAATGATGGGTGTATTCTTATGCAGCGTAACTCTTGTGCCTGCAATTAGCTTCTCCTTGTCCAGCTTACTATGACATCCAAGTAGTAATCTTTTTCCGTTGCTCAATTTAACTGCAACTAATTCGCCTTGAACTTGAGCAACTAATTCGCAGAACGACGTCGTGCAGCTTCTTATGTCTCTGCTAAATGCTAATGCTCTTCTTCACAGTTCTTAATTTCATACCCGCCAAATATATTTCGAACCATATTTAAACACCTTCGCTTGCCGCCACACCCTTACCAACAAATTACTTTTACTTTCAAGCATCAATATACTATTATATTTTTTCATTTCTTCTAGTAATTCTTTTTACAATCAGAAAATTACATTTCACTATTATTTTACTTTTTTCATTATATAGGATAAATGTTTTTTCTATAGTTAAATTTTCTAAATAATATTTTTTAATATGTAAACTATAATTTAGATTATTTAAATTATGATATAAGATTATTTTAATTATTAATAATTTCTTTTAAAATCTATTAATAATTAGGATAATAATTTTCTTTTAAGAATTCAATTAAAATGTATTTTGAGTTAAAGAATTTTTATATTACCCTTTAATTATAAATGATCTATATAATAAGATTGCTACTTTTTATAATAATATTTTTTTAAATATATTAAAGTGATTTATATATAGTTGATGCGGACGGTATATCAATTTTTTTATTAGGTGTGGGATTATTGGCATTCTAAATAAATAATTTTGTTATTTATACTATTTTAAAAACCTATATTTATTTATTTTTTAAGTGGGAGGGGCGAATAAGAAACTATAACTTTTCTGATATTATTTGTTAACCAAAAGTCCGAATAGAGCGATGGGAGAAGAGACTACATCTCAAAATTAAGCATCTTTGTTTATTTAGTATCACTTCGTATCCACAATACATCATCTCTTAGGTTGATTGCTAAATTTTTTAATACCAAAGATTGGAGTATTGGAATAAATTACTTGTTTAATGTTTTACTCATAATCCCTCTGATTCTAATACTGAATTAGGGTCATGTATGAAAATCTTTATCCATAATTTAAAGCTATTCGATTTTGTGATGAAAAGCCTAAATTTCGCCTTAACCTAATAAGCGAGACACTAAACAAATACATTACTATATAGTATGAATCTTGATGTGTACAGACTCCACGAATAGATACATGAAAGTAACAAATTCTTTCTTGACGAAAAAATTGCAAGGATGAGTATTAAAAAAATAATTAGATACTTTAATTTTTTTTACATATTTTTTTTATTATTGTTTATTAATATCTGAACTTAATTCTATTTAGATCAATGTAATGTTGATGTTTTAATTTTCATGCCTTTAGATTTATGCAATTAAGCATTTTTCATTTAATAATGTCTTTGAAATTAAACACTACATGAGTGACATGACCATTGCCCAAATATTTCCCTCTTTCCTCTCTAAAATGGATGGTTGTATTACCTTCCTCTTCTTTCCCATTCTTTATTGGTCTATATTTTTATTTGCACATGTGAAAGGTGGTCTAGTAACATGCTAAAAATGAGAAATGAAGAGAAAGAAGGGTAGAGCTTTACATACAGGCCTTCACCCAAAAAAATAGTAGCATCTTGAATGATCAAGAGGAAGTGTAGACAAAGGATGTGGTCATAATCCTGTATCTATAAACACCAAACATAATAATGGGAAAAGATTTATTCAAAACCTACCCATATTTATTGAACCCGAAACCAAACCCTATCCTTGACGAATGAACTTCTCACATAATTTTTCTCACAATCAGAATTCAGCGCTGGGTTATCTTTCTTTCCCTCTCGGCAATATGGAGCAAAAAATTGACAATTTGATATTAAACATGGGTTCACTTGGAACCAGCTTTCCACCAAAGTAAGAGCATTAAGCTAAAAAAAAAAAAAGTTCATGTTTGTTTTCATTTGTTCGTATAGAGTTTAATTTTGATGCACTCTTGATAAAAAAAAAAATAAAAATTCACACTGAATAAATTAAAAATCACTTTAGAGTTTAGATATGGTTTTTAAAATAATTATTACAAAAATCAACAATTTTTCAATTACGTACATAGCATGCATGATGGCAATTTAAAAAAAAAATTGAACTATTAAATGTATTTTAATTAATTTTGAATTTTAAGAGTTTAGTTTGTGACTTTTGTTTGCACAGGAGAGGATTGTCAAGGTATTACTCGGGAAAATCAAGATCATTTGTTTGCATGGAAGATGTACATTGCGTGGAGGATTTGAAGAAACCAGAACATTGTTCTGATGCAAAGAAAAGGAAGAAACGTTCGCACAGGAAGGAATTGCTCAACCTTGCTCCTTGTCCATGCCGAAGGGCACCAAGTTGCACTCAATTAAGTACCCCATACGTCAACGTGTAGAACTTCAATTTTGCAGCTGAAATTCCATATGATCACTCTACATTTTTCCCATGTGTATATATTTTAAGCCAATTTTACTATTAAAGCAAAAGTGTGTCACGCTTTTATGCGGTTTGTTTGTATCAGTGTAGATAATTGAAATAAAAAAAATATGATTCGGTGTAATCCTTTTTGCTATTGTTTTTCCATGCCTCTCTACTCGAGAAATTGGAATAAACATATTATTTCTTCCCATATTGGATACCGTCCCAATTCAATGATTGTCATGGACATGTAATATATATTTTTTGTCTTGCCATGAAATTCTCTTTTATTTTAACTTTATCTTTAGTTCCTTTAATTTATATTTTGTGCAATTTTGTTCCTCTGAAGTTTTTTTAGTCAATTAATTCCTTTATTTTTAAAACCAACCAAATTCCACTCCTGCAAAAAAAAATCTATTTAAAGCTCTCAAGTTCTCATTTTCTATCTAAATATTTGAAGATCTATAGTGAATTTGAGATATGATATAACTTTAAAAAGTTTAGAAGTTAAAAATTGAATAAATATTTGATAAAATTTGAGAGATATTATAGAATGTGAGATTAGGGTTTAAGGAGGACAAAATTGAGATTTTTTTATTTTAAGTAAAATTTAAAGTTTTGGTTAATGAATTTTGCATAGAAAAAGGTTTTAAAATAATTTAGTTGACTCAAGCTTATAAAAAATTAGAAAATGATAACTAAAAGGTTTTAACTTTTAAATAAAAAAAATAATCAATGGAAGTATCAAATTTGTTTAATTCAATGAAGTTTTTATCTTAAGAACAAAGGCGGCAAAGATTAAAAAATCATACAAGTTTTATCCCTACCAAATCCACTCATTTAAATATAATATTTCGTTGCAAGGGCGGAAACAGGGGGGCTAGGGTGGGCCACCGCCCCCCTAAAAAAATTAATAAAAAAATAAAAATGAAAGAAAAAATATTAAAAAAAAGGTAAAAGGAGAAAAAATATATATAAAAAATGTAGTAAAAAAAGAAAAAAAATATGAAAATAATAAAAAGGAAAGAAAACATAAAAGAGAAAAAAAAATATAAAAAAAGGAAAGAAAATGTAATAATAATAAAATGGGAAAAAGAGATAACAGAAAAAGAAAAAAAGGAAAGAAAGATAATAAAACGGAAAAAAATAATAATAAAAAGGAAAAGAATAAAGAGGAAGATGGGAAAAAAGGCTTTGTTGTTGTTGTAGTTGCTATTGTAGAGGAACTAAATCGCACTAATACCAATAATCAGCCAATCCATTTATTATTTACCATTCTCATGTTTCTTGATTTCTTCACAGCAAAATGGACCTAAATATACATGTTTCTTTCTACACATTAACCATAAGATAGATCTTCCCAATAAATTTCAGGATATCATACAACTGTTTTTGTCAGTCCTATCATCCCTTGAGGGACCACTGAGTTCCTTCTATGACTCACTGTCTGTAAAATGGCCCAACATCAGCACTCACCAATCTTTTCCTTCCCACTTTAATCCAAGGAATGATTGCAAGGGATTATCATCATACTACAAACTCATGTAGCATATGAGGTGAATTGAACCTTAGTTGTTGGTTTCCAGCACCAATGCACTCAAGTTCTGTTGTCTCTACTTCAACTGTTGAAGCTGCGGTTGCGTTGGAGATGTCGTCCTCCCTCATGGAAACCAAACTGAGATGGGTCTTACCAGGCAAAAAATTACCTCCTTCACAATGCTGCAAACCCAATGTTAGAGACACTCCACTTCCTGACTTGAACCTCTTAGACTTTGACATTTGGCATGTTGGACCAACTGACACAAACCTCTCATTAATAGCTCTATCAGACTGAACAACTGTGTCATTAGAGAAGAGACCACAATCATCCAAATTTGGCCTTTGTTCCTCGGTATGTTCAGTTTCAGCCCCATAACCTCCATTTATGAGACTAGCTAATCCAATGGATGCCATAATTTCTGTATCAAGAGCCTGATCATCTCTGAGGTCCTTAGCTTGTCCACCACTGTGATTTGTATCGGCTACAATTGGAATTTGACAGTGCTGCGAATCATCACCCATATCATTGGAGATCTTGACATCACTTTTTGTTACCTTGGACACATTTTCAGATGAAGAACTTGAGTCCATGCCAGCATCACAATTATCTTGCTTGTACATCTCTTCAATCATAGGTTTCCATAGACGGACTCGAGCATTTATAAACCAATTTGACACCTAATTCAAGCAAAAAAAAAAAAAAGTCGTTCATTGCAAATACATAAAACTATCACCCTCTGGAGTTCTTTTGAAAAAAGGAATTTCAAGCAACAAATGAAAAAAAAAAAAAAAACACTTTTTTTCTCATCTTATAATTAACACAAAAAAGCACTATCTATCATGTTGCTAAAATCATATTCTAGTTGTTTTTCTACCTGACTTCTGGTCAAGCCTGTCTGTCTTGCTAGCATGATCTTATCAGAATCCTTTGGATAGCTGTGAAAAATAGAAAATACCAGTTAGATAAAATAACCACAATGATCATGGTAAAATAGTTTTACAAAAATTTACAAAAAAAAAAAAAAAAAAAACAAAGGTTGGTATGCAAGGGTTTACGGATGAAGGAAATGCTCAAAAAGCCAAGCGCGAAGAATTGAAACAGAGCTTTCTGGAAGCCCCCTTTGTGGTCTCCATGCATGTTGCATCATGCCAAACTGCTGAATAACCCTCTGTTGTCGGATTTGTTGGTCCAAATACTTTAGTCTTGCCATTTCAACTCCATTGTTACTTCCAGAAGCATCTTGCTCTCCAATGTTCTTTTGTGTTGCACTGATTTGACCAGTGATTGCATCACGCAAACACCGAAAATGGCATGAAATGGTTTGCAGAGCAAGGGCTGTGTATGGTTTAGCTGCTCCACATCCTGTTATCACATCAAATGATGACACTACAATCTGCATCTGCTGATAATATTGTTTATACCTATTGTCAACCTACAGCAATTGACAGGGGCCCATTAAAACTATATTCTTGCGACAAAGAAGAGCAGAATGTATGTTAGTCTAGGAGACTCTATCAAATTTATGGATTTAACTATAAAATTGGCACTGGATACATCATCTTATGTTCTAGATTACACAAAAACAAAAACAGTGAATGTGAATTTTACTTTTAGCGTGCCAGTTAGATCCATCCATGAAACTATACAAAGATAAAAAGGAGGAAATAACAATTAGTTTTACCCATATCATCTTATTTTCAGTATCATATACCAGGAGAGGTTTTTTTCAGATAGATATCAGTCATAAAAGATAATATCAACAAAATAAATCCAATATTTGCACTTGTATCACTTCAACATATTCCTTTTTCATGCTTTAAGGAGCTTAAACCACTGTTAAAATGATGATTAATGTACAGGATAGAAAAAACATAAATTATGCTCTATCAAGGGAAGAAAGTCAATTTCCAATATCACAGTTTAGCATGCTTTTATTTAACAAATGCTCACACACATGAACATAAACACAGGAGAGATGGAGTTATAATATTCAAATTGGGGAAGGTTACAGCAACTCATAACTCTCTGAGAAAATCTAGATTTTCTTTTATAGATATATATTGTCAGGGTCAACTGTTTGAAGAAATCGAAGTTACAAAAGTATGGGAATATACATAAATATGTCTTACCTCGTCCAACATTGACAAAAGCTTTGTTAACTTGTGCAGATCTTGTTTTTCAGCATGTGAAAGCTCACAAGAGTTCTTACCAGTTGAAGCTTGAGAATTAGGCACTCCATTTGCAGAAGGCCTGTCGTTTTCTAGTTGCTCATCATCCTCCTTAGAGTCCTTCTTAGAGTTCTCATGTGTGCTATGACTTCTCATAGCAGGTCTTTTAATAGCTTTTCGGATGTCAACAACTTCACCAAGTAGTAGTTGCACAGCCTTCAGGTATTTGGAGCTAGGAACTGTTCTTCCAACACCAGACATTCCATGAAATGAAAAATCCGCTTTGGCCAAATCTTGATTAGCTTCAGGTAAGCCAGGTGGAGGATTTTCAGAATGTCTCATACCCTCGTCTCTAGATGAACCATTTTGGTAGGCCTCATTACCCGAAATTGAAGGATTAGTACCCAAAAATGAATCAAAACTTGAACTATGAATCCTATCATGGATAGAAGTCATTTGAATTCCTGAGGGTATGTGGGTTCCAAGGCTGAGAGATAATCCATGACCTTGTAAGTTCTGTCCATCCATAGGTTGTCTGACTAACATTTCACGTCTACCTTCCCTCCATGCACTGAAATCATGAAACCCAGTTTGGAACCCGCCAATATTGGCAAAGATTTCTTGTTGTTCAGGAGTGGAATGTGAAGCCCCTACTGATGATGATGGAATCACAAAGCAATTGTTTTGCTGCTGAGAATTGCCAGACAATGCTTCTGAATATGATCCAGAGTTCATATAAAATGTCATATTGCTCGGCAAAACTGGTGTCTCGGGATATGAATTAGGCAAAGGTTCCCTAAGACACAGCATAGGCACTGCGTTCCTTTCATTACTTGAACTAGTGTAGTAAGTTGCCATAATTTTAGGAGAGTGGAAAAACCCACTGTTTGAAAATCCTAAGATAGATTACGGGCGGCGGCTACCTAAAAGTAAAAACAGCAAACTTATACACACAATCTATTTTGCTAAGCAAATGAGACAAATATTGTCTGAACTTTTCTGATTCCTAGAAGTCACAGAATTGGTGGGTGCTGCAAAGTTTGGAATTTCATATTGTTCAATCATGAAAGTTGAAACAGAAGTTGAAAGCCTCCTGAACAGAATTTTTATGCAGTACCATAACAATTAGCATGTCACCAACTTCATGCTTCCATTGCAGATCTTCAATCTCGGGCCTACCAGGCATTACACATAAGAATTAAGCTTCAAAAAGAAGAAAAGAAAAGAAAAATCAAAACTCACTTGCGTAAAATGAAAAAGAAAACAAAGCAGGTTTAAAATAAAAGCCACTAAACATACCCACATTCGTGTATCATTGTCTTAACAATGATTATTTTAAAGAGAGAAAGATGCAGAGAGGACCAAACTTTGGTTTCTGAACTCAATTACAGAAAACAAACCAATACCAGGAGTAAAAGAAAGAGTATCCCATGGAAGAGAAGAGACTTACACCGGCTTGCAGAGGATAAGTGACCCAAGAACAATAACATATGCTACTCTTTGGTTGGAACCTGAAAGGAAGTGCAACATTAAAGCAAGGAGAGAGCAATTTTCTGTTCAATAGTTCATCTCATAATCTGAAACAAGAATGAGTGAGTGAGAACAAAGAAAGAAGGGAAAGACAAAAGGTGGGACCTAGCTAGCTTCATTGATATATTAAAGGGATGTTGTTGTGTTGTGTGGTGTGTATGGTGGGGAGAAGGGAAGAAAGATGAAGAGAAAAAGAAAGGAGAAGAGATAAGAGTGAGGAGAGAAAGGGAATTAAGCACAGAGAGAGCAGTGTGGAGGTGTGTTGACATTACATTACATTACATAATGTTGCCGTGTCTTTGGGATTGGTGCAAATCACTGTTGGAGTTGGGAGCAGCTTCAATTTGCGTCACAATGAACTATCTTCACATCAAAGTACTAAAAAAACTTGGCATGAAACTGTAAAACTAAAAAAACAGATTAGTTGCACTTCTTTTATTAATAAAAAAAATACCTGGATTTATATATCTTACTATGTCAAGGCTCATTGAAAACAGTTTAATGAGAGTCTCGTGTAAGTTTTTATTAATATATTGTTTATTATTAGTTAATATTTTTGCAAAATCTATTAAATTAAGAACAAAAGCCACTGTATAAAAATGAAACACATATTTAATGAGAGTCTCTTGTAAGTTTCAAGTGATATTAAAAAATATATATTTGAAAAGAACAGGTGATAAAAATACATTATTAACATTTTTTTATTATCGACGATGAGTTTAGTGTGACTTAAAAATAAGTAAAAACATTACACAATGATATATATTGGAATATTAATTTAAAGTAAAAATATTTTATACAATGTGAACAAAATTTATACTCTTATCCAATTAAAAAATGTTACATAGGTAAGTTTATTAATTTAAAAAAATTACTTGAAAATCATACCTATTATAATTTTTATTGATTAATAATAGTGTAAAAATCTTGTACAATATTTTGTGTGCATATGAATTAAACTATACCTTAAAAATAAAAACCTTTATAATAACTTCCATAAAACCTAACAAATTTGTTATATTTACAAATATTATAACTAAAATATTTTGTTTTAACATCCCTGATTAATTAGAGGTAATCATAGGAAAAAATATGTTGGAGTTGAGTAAAAAAATGTTAATTCATATGTGACGATGACTACCATAACATGGGACGAGAGGTAAATTGGTGGTAATAGGATGATCAATGATGATGACATTGTTGGTTATAATAATTATTGGTGCTACTAGCACCAATAATTATCTTTAACTAATAATTGTAAGTAATGAGTATAATTATTTTTACTATCTGATAAATATGGGGAAAAGATGGGTAGCATAGTACCTGAATTTGTTAAGCTTAATGTCTTTCTTTCTTTTGCCAAAATGATGCTCCAACAAGACAAGTTATAATGGCAAATTAACTAATTAAACACTAACTCACCAACTACATCGAGGAGAAGCAGCTTACCTTCCTCTTCCCTTTAGTCTATGAAAGGACACTCCCTTACAATAATGTGCCTTAAGCCACATTTCTCATTACCATGTGTTACTACAAATCTAACGAAAAAAATTTATTAAGAAATATTCATGGATACATGTGGATATAAAAAAGATTCACAAGTAATTTCTAAGTGGGTAACGAGACAAAATTTCTCTAACTAAACATCTACTAACCGTGTGCTTGTGTCTGTCTTGTTGCCTTCCCTAAAATAGGGTGATAATAATAGTGGTGACAATGGAATGAGATGATGGTGGTGGTAGTAATAATGCTAGTGGGACAATATTAATGGTGATGTTGGTGGTCTATGGTAATCGATAAATAGTAAGGGTAATTGTGGTAAGGTGGAAATCAAGATAACGATGATAATAATTTAGTGATAATAATAATGATGATGACGATAAGGTACAAAACAAGGAAAATAATTGTATAGGATGGTCAATTGGTGGAATTATGATGTATTCTCACAAGTTTCAATCCTTTGAGTAAGTTATAAGATTAATATCTAGTCCAAAGTTTACCGCTCCTCCCCAAGAATACATTATGTGGGGATCGAACTTAGGTTTTTTTCTCCCACAAACTCAGTGTGTGTTATTAATTGAGCTACACCCATTGGATTATCGGTTATTTTCTTTAAAGAAACATATTTTTATTATTCTTTTTTATTTTTAAAATTAAAATTCAATTTTTTTATTAAAAGTAATAATTAAATTATTTATTATAAATTGAAAATATATTTTATAATTTAAAATTATTTAATTATAATATAATTTATATAAAATTTAATTAAATAAAATAAATATGTATCCTATATAATTCACTACTAGTTTTTAAAACTCCTTTCGTTTCTTCTCTTGCTTTTCTTTTATTTATCCCTTATGTTAGTTTCTCTCTATTTCTTCTTTTTAATCTCAATCTTTTTCTTCCTTCTACCTAAGTATCAAAAAATGAGATGTAGGTTGACAATTTTCCTTCAATAAACCCCCTTCAAACAAGGCAAAAAGGTTGGCAATTGGCCTTGGAATGGAAAAGACAGAACAGATCGCATCCTGTGCCCAAAGCGGAATAGCCTTTAACTTACCGGAAAGATCCACGCCTCCGTTCCGTGATGTGTAAAGCACACTCAAGAGTATTATGCGCTACATTATAACTGAATGCCACGTGGAATTTCCTCCATCGCATTCCATTTTTTTTAGAGGTCCATCCCATTCCTTCTACTTATTACCATATTGTGCCATTTCATCCATAACTTTTTTGTGAGAAAGCTCCAGTCTCAAATATAAATATAAACATATTCCATTAATTTAATCATAATGAGACAGTCTTCTTAATATTTTTCATTTAACAAAAAATTTATATTTTATATTAAGTTTCAATAAGAAAATAGTTTATTTGTTATTTAAAATTAACATAATTTAATTAATTTTAATAAGAATTTCATCAATTATTTATATTTATATTTGAGACCAGACTCTTTGATCTCAAGTATAAACAACAAAAAGTACTTAATTTTTATCTCAAATATAAATAAAATTTAACTAATTTTATTTTATTGAAATTATTTTTAAAATATTATTTATTTGATAGAATTAAAGACTTTTTTATTCTTATAAAAAAATTATGTTTCATAATAAATTTTAATAAAGGATAAATTAAAAATATTATTTATGTTTTGAGATTACCATAATTTAATGAACTAATTATTTTTTAAAATAGATTAATTTCTTAATTTCTTTAAAAATTTGTTTCTTAAGTATGAAATTAATTTTTTTCTTATAATAAAGACCCAAAAAAGGACAAAATACTGTACTAAAAGTTTCTGTCCATTGTGTACGGTGTGCCTGCAGGTCAATGAACGTTGATAACAACGTCGGCCCACCATTTCCCCCTGTTCAGCGAGCACTGAAACAAAAAAGTGTAATACACAATTTTTCATGTAAAAAAAAATAAAAAAGGCTTAATATTTTTTTTCTGTATTTTTTTTTTCATCCTCAATCTTCTTCATCGCGTGTGCTCCATTCCATGGCTAAACCGAAGGCTCCAAGACGAACCCTAGAGTCATACTCAGTCAAACACATAAGCAAAACCATTAGAGGTAAACTCACTCACTCGCTTTCTCGGCCAAAAATAATAAAAAAATGAGTTGAATTCTGTTTTGTGCTCTCTCTGTTGGACTGTCCTAAATCGAAACGCGCGTTTTGTTGTTGTCTCTCAGCTGGCGATTGCGTGCTCATGCGGCCGTCCGATCCGTCGAAACCGTCGTACGTGGCGAGGATCGAGCGGATCGAAGCCGACGCGCGCGGCGCCAACGTGAAGATTCACGTCCGGTGGTACTACCGGCCGGAGGAGTCAATCGGCGGCCGCCGCCAGTTTCACGGCTCCAAGGAGGTTTTCCTCTCCGATCACTTCGATGTTCAGAGCGCCGACACAATCGAAGCCAAGTGTACGGTCCACAGCTTCAAGAGCTACACGAAGCTCGATGCTGTCGGAAACGACGATTTCTTCTGTCGTTTTGAGTACAATTCCTCCACCGGCGCCTTCAATCCTGATAGAGTTGCTGTGTGAGTCCATCACTACTTCGAGATATAGATATATTTTTTTCTGTTATAGTCTCTGCTGCGCTAAATTTGAAATATAAATTGTTCTTGTTTTTGGTAGATTCTGTTATAATCTCTGCTGCGCTAAATTCGAAATATAAATTGTTTTTGTTTTTGGTAGAATTTCGTTTTGGAATGGAATTTCTGTCTTTATTTTATTCAGCAGCCATATATTATTAGCAATTAATTTAGAGTGTGTTTTGGTTAATGGCTCAGGTTACTGTGATTGTTCTAAAATATGTAGTGCCTAATATGTTATTAGGATTTTTATTTGTTTGTTCAGTTGGAAAATGGTAAGTAGCAGCTTTTTGTTAGATCGAGAAGCTGTCTTATCTAGATTCTGACTTATGTGATGTAAGTTGTTTAAATTTTTCATTGCAGGTATTGTAAATGTGAGATGCCTTACAACCCTGATGACCTAATGGTCCAATGCGAGGGCTGCACTGACTGGTAAGTTGAATATGTAAGGTGATATTAATCTTTAATTTATTCCGCGTCTGCCCTGTTGTTTTGTTTTATGTTTCTGTATCTGTTCCATTTTATGGACTCTGGTATGTTCAGTTCTGTAGATATCTTGCATCATCCTGATGGAAATTTCAGTTTTTTATTCATATTTTTTCTCTTTTCTTCTGGTTTCATTCGAAGAAACCAAGTATTTTAAGTCAGCACTAACTATGCAGGCATCATTTTTCCAATAACAGAATAGCCTGTGTGTTTGACTATTTTATGTATTGGTGATTTGTTGTTCTGGTTTTTTTCATCCTTGCATATTTTGCTTCTGTCTACGCTGTTGTTATTTAACTTCTCCCCTGCCCTTCTTTCCAATTTTTCTTATACAGTACTTGTTTATGCTTATACTTATATTCAGCATTGTTGCATGCATTTAAATGTTGTGCAACTCCTTTTTGTGTGGGTTATGGACATCTGGATTGTAACTCGAGAACTAAGTTACCTATGTTTTGACTTTTGTTCCTTCACACTTTATAGGACCATGATTTTTCCTGTGTTCCATTCTTTCTTCTTCTTCTTCCTTTAAACTTCCTAGTTCACATTCTGCTAATTTTTATCACCATCATCTTTCATTTTTTTTGACTTCATTACTATGTTTTTGTTGCTCCTAGAATCTGAATTAATGGTGATTGTGTGTATAAACTGTAACTTGTTATTTATCATGAATTTCGTTAATTTTTTTGTTGTTGAGTATTTATATGTGTAGTATTAATTATTTAGTTTGTATTATAATATTTAAAATAGCAGCCATCGCAATCCTTCTATAGCGTAACTGCTTTCCAAGATTGTTAACTATGACTTGAATGGAAAATATATGCATAAGGAAGATCTGAGATGTAGGAGAAGATTTAGAGGATTAGTAATGCTTCTGGGATGGAATCCCTATCTATTTCAGGAGGGGATTCAGCTGTATAATTATTCCAGTGGCAATTTAAATAGTAGCACATCCATGGACTAATTAAGGAATAGCATTATAGATTGTATGGAGTGATGAACTTGACTTTCATGGCTATCCCAAATTGTTAAGATCTTAATCAACTAATAAGTTCATGGAACAACTGATTTAAAATCCTTGAAGCTTAGTAATCAATTTTATTCATAGCCATTTTCATATCCTTGTCATAAAACTAACTGAAGATATGCTTTGTGAATTGTTGAGACTTTTAACTTATTTTTTATGGGAGGCATACTAATTTTGTAAGGTTCAGTAGAAAGCCATTTTTAAGAATGGACTTTTAAGATCTATTTCAGCCATTAGTTTGTAGATAAATCATGATAAACAGAAGATTTTTTGGTTTTGGCACCTTTTTCAAGGAGGATTTGTATGTTTAAAATAACTTGTTTTGCAACATGTGCTATTGTTTTGTGGATATCAGGCTTTGAGTGAATGCAGTCTTCAGCATAATATTTTATGTATTCAGGTTCCATCCTGCATGTATAGACATGACTGTGGAAGAAGCCAAAAGACTTGACCACTTCTTTTGTGAAAGTTGCTCTGCTGAAGGTCAAAAAAAGTTGCAAAACTCTCATTCTGCTTCTAGACACTCAGATACAAAGGTATTTTAAATAATGTTGTTTGATGACTTTTTCAGAATTTAATACAATTTGAATTGACTTGCTGAGGCAGAAGTTGATATCTTCATCTATTATCTATTGGTGTGTTAAATCCTATTCCATTGTCAAATGATTATATCTTGAACATTCTGTGATTCTTCGTCAGATGCATTATCAGTTGGTTCATTTTGTATGTGCGGGGAGTTACTTATTGAGGATAAGATTCTATCAACAGTTACAAATATGAATAACAAAAGCTGATTGTGACAGACATGCATTCAGTATTTCGTATCTTTATTGTTATATTGCCTATTCAAGAATTTGAAACTTCATTTAGAATTGCTTGAATGCATAACAAACAGGGGCATTTTATTTGTGCTCCATATTTATGAAAATCTGCATGATATTATATATAAGAATTGTCAGTTTTGACAACCTGAATAATGTAGATGTGTCTGGATTCTTTTTCATATGCATTAACATCTATGGTTGAAGTGCTATTGCTCATTATAAGGATTTACGTAAGAGTGCAATTTTAATGTGAAGTTTCTGCTGAAAAAAGGAACGGTTGATGTATTAACATCTATGTTTTGCCTGGAATTGCAGGTGGATACTAAACGCCGTCGTAGGTAATAGTGTGATAGTATATAAAGCATAAAATGAGTTAGATCTATAATGGATGTACTTAAGATCTTGCTTTTCTAATCCTGGGTAGGGGCCAGACAAACACAAAGTTATCTAGTAGAAAGCTGTAGTCTTTCTACTTTCATGTAAAGAGACTAGTTTGGAAATGTATGTTGTCTATGTTGTTTGAGTACTCATCCTGTTTCCTTTGGAAGTGGAGGACGTGTTTATGTAATTATTTAGTGTAGATTCTGTCTCTCTTCTCCTCTGGTCCTTGTTCGGACCTGGACATTTTGTAAAGTATTTTGACTTATTTATAAGCAGTAGACACTTTATTCTTTCTTTTTTACTGAGAGGTAGGCACTAGAGTTTGTATTCACTGATAATGGCACCATGTTGTTGGCGTGAAAAAATTTGAGGATAAAATATACGATGTTGGGTTGTAATTTGATTCAGGCTTTCGTACGCAAAGACGTCCGAAAGAACTTGCTAGAGACATTGCATTCCAATAGTGTCTCATCTTTGTATCATTTGACGTCATGACGTTTAAAATTGGAAAATACGTTTTTTTTTTGTCCATAGAAAAACAAATATATATTGGAGTACTGCCCATGGCTTTGAACCAATCAAACATGCAATACACTCCACTAACGGTGCTTGTGAATGGATTAGAGTGGAATGTCGCGGAGTGAAACAAAAACAGAATGACATTGAATGGAGTAAAAATATTGTTCGAATATTCTATGATAAAGTAGAATACAAATATCATTTTATTGCGAATAAAAAATAGATTTAGCTCTATTGTTTTTCAGTTAGAATTTAAGTTTGATCTTGGTAATTTATGTTAATTTTTTCTTATGAAGATTATCAAGGTGAAATCTAAATTGGAAAGTGCCACTAAAAGTATTTGTAAAACTGTACTTTTGTTTTGTTCTTTTATTTCATACCTTTTAGAGGGAGAGAAATTAAAGATGAGGATAGGGCTTGTAAGTACTTTGGAGTGAGTACTTGAGTCTTACCATGAGCATATTTCAAGATAACGTACTTTAAAATTTTACATTAGCAAATTCATATAGAAAATGTCATAAAAAATGATATTAATGCTATAACTCAAATTAATTTATCAAAATTTAAAATAAAATCAAGAATTAATATTATAAAAACAATAGTTAAAGTGGTTGAAGGGAGAAGGGGGAGAGAGGGGTCATGAATTCGAATTCTTCCCACTAATAAATTAACCATTAACATTAGCTTTAAAAAAATAGTTAGAGTGAAATAAGTTAGTTTTACTAAAATGACGGTATAATATTTGGAAAAAATAATAACAAGCCTCAATTAATACGTTGGACTAGGATGAATAGAAAAGAAAGTTAAGAAAGGAAAAAGAAAAAAATAGATGTGGCAAGTGATATGATAAAAAAGAGAAGGATGAAAAAAATAGAAGAGACAGATAGAAAGTAAAGAAAAAAAAAAGAAGAAATAATACGTGTGACAAATGATATGATGAAAAAGAGAGGTTTAAAAAGAAAAAGAAATAGAAGATAGATAGGAAGAAAAGAAAAAATGCAAGAAGAAAAAAAGGTAATAGA
>PYAF01002694.1:131538-154695 GCA_007407185.1 Glycine tomentella | reverse complement strand
ATAGTAGTAAAACAATTATGATTGAAAAAAGCTCTCACTTTAAGAATTTAATATAATTCTATACTTGAAATTCAAATTCAAAATGTTACTTAAGTTAGATTAATTATGTGTCAATTGATACACACTTGGTAATATTAATAATTTATTTAACTAGGTAGATATGAATGACAATATATGGATGACATAGAGCAAGAGTCAATAAAAAATTAAGTTTTAAAGTTGTATTCTATGGATTATTTATTTGTTTTTCATAAAATAAATAAAGAAATAATCAATACAATACACGGTTCATCAAATAATAATACACAAAAATGAATTATGTAAAAAATAAAGTCTACATGAATAATTGACATACCTGGTGGTGAAGTGTGTTTGGATGTGGATCTCTAATTCGTCTTACAAATTTTTTCACATCTAAATTTGAGAAACGCAAAAGCTAGTTTTTGTAACTTGGGCTTGACGCGGATCCATCGGTAAGAAACATATTGCTCCAAAGACGCGGGAACTGTCTGTCCTCTTTGTATGGAAACATGAACATTGAACTGAATCAATCATCCTAAATTCTGAAAACTACATCAAAATTCAAATCAACTATCCCGGTTACTCAAGTCCTTCAACATAAGCATTGTATTGTATCTAAAGCGTCACAAAAATAAAAGTAACAATGAGAATTTGGTTATATGAAGAAAATAGTAGTTGCGTACTCGACGGCGGAGAATTCCGATGCATTGGGTTTTCATCACCTTCACGCCCATCTTCACAAGGCTCTTGCTTGTGGCTCCATACAGAAATCCAGTGACAATTTTATTTTAAAAATATATTATCATCAAATATTGGAAAATATGATTTTTTTTTAATAATTATACGAGGGTAGTGATTTGGGTCTATAGTGGGCTGATTAAGGCCCAAACCACCCAATGAATATATCTGTCTATCTATGAATAAAATAAATAGATATATGTTTTTCAATTGAATGATGATTTCGTCAAATAATTGAACACATTTCTCATCAATAATCACAATATTTTGTATTGTCATATAATTTATTTGGTAGAAAAAAATTATAATAATTATTTTGACTTATCATTTTCTAAGTATTTATAGATTTATATCTTATTTTGTGTATTATTTCTTTTTTCGTATAAGTAATAACTTCAGTTATGTCTATCAAAGAAAGGTAATAATATCAGTTATTATTATAATTAACAATAGTTGGTAAGGAAGAATCACACCTACTAAGTTTATCACATTCTAACTTGTAATCTCAAAGAGTTAGTGAATGCATGTTTGGAAATGAGTTGAGAACACAATTTATCACATTCAACAGCAAAAATAATACGAAAGCAATAAACTGATAGTTTCAGACGTGAAAAACTCATCAAATATGTTTTTGGATTCATTTTCAAACACGGTAATTGAATAGATTTGAACTCTCGTTATTCTTTTCTATATGAAGTAAATTTAGCTCTCTTATAAATAAAGTTTTGAAATAGTAAAATTTAAAAGAAAACTTCAACTACATAACTCAAACATCAAATAAAGCATAAAAAATTAATATCTCAAACTTTTTATATCAAGAAATTATAAATATTTAAATACTAAGAAAGAGGTCAATATATACTAAACACTAAGTAGTGATTATTCAAATACTTAATAATCTTTTATCTCCCATTACAAAAAATATACGTAATGATCTTAATCACACATAAAATACTCTTAAGTAAATTAAAGTCTAAAATACTACTTAGTTAATAATATATATATATATATATATATATATATATATATTTTTAAAATAGTTGGTATATAGCCTGACTCGTTAGCCCACGAATTATATCCATTTAACTCATGGATCAAACGAACCAAATCAAATAAGTCTAGACTAACATTTTAGTTGGTCCTATCTTGCTTGATTTGTAAGTGAAATACACTATTTGCTGGTTTGAACATGTATATATCCACCTCCATCCTAACAACATATTTAAAAGGCGTGGTTATTGATTATATTCCTCATATAACAATTTATTAAAACCTGATAATCGAACTCACATATCATTTGTGAACTGTATCACTTCATATTGGTATAAAGTTTACTTTTATATGATATTTTTTATAAAATTATTTTTTCTTTATTTCCATTATACTATTTGTACCCCTCAAATTTATGGATGACTAACTTTTTATTACCTTTTAGTCCTTTGGTGTTTATGCATTTGAGACTATAAAACTGTGTATCCCTTTGAGCCCACTCGATCAACAGCTCGTTTCATGGGACTCACACACTTGGATTTTGACTGATTGAGACAATCTATTGTGCCAATCGTTGGACATGCCATGCCACAATCCAGAAGACCTGAATGCACGTCCCGAACGTAACCACGTACCCACGATATGCGTTAGGGATCTAAGAACAATAGCTAGATGGGATGATGCGAGATACTTCTCTAGAAAGATTGGGATCGTTGGTATATGGCGGACACTATATGAGATAATATCGGATAAAACACTAGACGAATTACACTTCACATTAAATATTTTTGAACCAGATCTCCGATTTTCTTATTAGACATCATCTAACTACAAGAACAGATGATGTGATGATCACACACTTATCTTGTTCACTATTTTATTAGATAAACTTTGGAGAGAGAAATATAAATACAAATTGTGTAAAATTATGGGTAAATAGTCATTTTTGTCTATGAATGTGTAAGGCACTGACAAATATATCTCTATAAGATAAAAATTCAAATTTTTATCCCTGAAAGTGAAAAAAGTGTGACAAATCTATTCCCCGTTAACTTTCATCCATTACTGTTAATATTAAGGACGGATTTGTCAGTGCACTATATATTCAAGGACGAATTTGTCAGCTCTCTACCCAAAATATAATTTAATCTTTATATTCTCCCTTTTCTAATTATTGAAAACATAAAATTATAATAAATACTTAAAAATTATGAAACAAGCATAAGTTAAAATAAATGGTATAATATTGATTAATAAGCATAGTTTGTATGTTGCTCTAAAATTTATATTGTAACAGCATTAGATAATGACAAAATCAAGTTGGATCTCATTTTTTTGTAAGAATTAATTTAATGGCTGTGCATTTTTTTGGATCTCATATTTTGGGTAAGGCAGTGTCACATTAGAAATTTATTGATTAATAAGCATAATTTGTATGTTGCTCTAAAATTTATATCGTAACAATATTAAATAATGACAAAATCAAGTTGGGTCATTTTTTATAAAGATTAATTTAATGATTGTACATTTTAATTTGTTTGAGCCTCATATTTTTGGTAAATATTATCTCATATTTTTGTTTTGAAATTTCTAATGTAACAATATCTTATCCAAATATGAGACCCAAATAAAAATATATAGTCATCAAGTTAATTCTTACAAAAAAATGAAACCTAACTTGATCTTATCATTACCTAATGTTGTTATAATAGAAATTTAACAATAATAAATAAATTATGTTTATTAATTAATATTATATTTATTATTATGTTTATTTTAACTTATTTTTCTAATTTTTAAGTATTTATTATAATATTATATTTGTAATGATTAAAAAATAGAGAATATAAAAATTAAATTATATTTTAGGTAAAGAATTGACAAATTTGTCTTTAAATGTATAATGCGTTGACAAAGTCTATGATATTAATGTTAATGGACGAAAATTAACAAAAAAAAATTAAATTTATCTATTTTTTTCACTTTTAAAGATAAAATTTTAAATTTTTATCTTTTAAAAATAAATTTATCAAATATTTTACATAATAATAAAAATAACTATTTACCGTAAATAGTTACTTTTAAACACATAATGTAGTGTAGCGGATAAAAAGAAAGTCCCTCTCTGGCGAGTGCACAAAACCCACAGCCAAAGTGCCGACACAAAGTCTCGTTCCGGACGCAACTGACTACCACACACACACCGACCTCCTCCAAATATATCCTCTCGGCTCTCGAGGCCGACATATTCGGGCCCGCACTTCACCTCCCCCACGTTATTTGTCCACGTGTCTCTCTCTCCATTGGTCACCTTACAGATCCACCATTACCACCGTGTCTCCCTCATCTTTTCTACACTTCTCTTCTTTTTTTCCATACTCGCACTTCCTCATGCTATCACTTCACTCGCTTTTCCATTGTCACATACTTACTTTTATTTTTATTATTATTGATTAGTGATTTCATCATCACAAAATTAATTAATTAATTATAGTTATTTTTTTTATTCTTTCAAATTATGAATAAAAGTTAAGAAATTAAATTATTCAATATTTTTTCTTTTTAATATTTCCATCCTATCATATTAGATGACTTATACACATTAATTGATTGGATAAAAAAATAATTAAGATCTCAAATTCACACTTGTTTTCGATTGTCTCTTGTTATCGAATATTTAACTAGGAAAAAGATAAAAAAAAGTTGGTTTTACTATTTTCTACACAAATATTTGAAAACAAGGAATAAAGAAATAACGTGATAATTTTGTAGTTAAAAATAAAAAAAGTTTTTCCAAAATAAACATATTTTCTTTTTGTGACAAAGAATATTTGAAAGAGAGTTATTAATAATTGTCACCTAATTAGGAAAGTGAATTATTTTTTATAACTGGAATTATGAGTAAAAGTTAATTAGGAAAGTGAATTATTCAATAAATTTTCTTTCTAATATTTTCGCCCTAATGTATAAGAGAAATTTGCATATCTTTTTTATAATTATTATTTTATTATTATGATATTAATATGAAATATTTATTGGTTGTCTTAATAATTAATTTTTTTATGATTAAATCTGATTATCTTGTCCAACTATATTTTTTTCATCTAAGAAACTTGAATATAAAACCTTATTTGAGAAATCCAAGTCCAATTTTCCTCAAGGTAAAAATATGTTGGTTAAATCATCTCTCATATCAATTTTTTTTATCAAAATATTCTTAATTTTTTAATAACTTTTGTAGATAATAAACAATAAATGCTATATATTACAAACGCATTTTCTTGCTTGCGGAAATCTATAAAAAATGACTAAAACACGTTAAAAAATTAAGTAAAAAAAAATAATATTTTAAGTACCTATTAATTAGTTTTGTTTTCATTTTTAATTTACAAAATTAACGTTTTATTAATATTTTTATTTTGTTTTGTTGTCAAATATTTTGCCTAGAAAATGGAGAAACCAAAAATATTTTCACTATTATTATCTGTATAAGTTTTTTAAAATAGAAAACAAAGTATCAACTTGTGATCAATAATAAAGAAAGAAAATGAAAATAAACGACGTTTCCATTTAATTATCTTTAATCAAATAAAAAGAGTAAGATGATATATTTTATTATTTTTAAGAATATTTTTAAAAAAAGTAATATAAATTATCAATAAATTTAATGCATTAATTAAATTAATCAATTTTAATGATGATTTTTGTAAATTACTTATGGAATATTACACATGCATGAGGTTGGTATTGGAGCCAAATTCATAGGCGTGAATGCAGCGACTGCATATGTGGGCGCGTGGAGGAAAGCGGGAATGAACTCTCTTTTTTTCCTTAACTTAATTCACACGTCGGTTACCACCTTTTGGCTTTTGGTATTTCTGAATCGCGGGAAGTGCGCGTTATGTGAAGTATAAATGGTGTCCCAGTCTTGCACCTTAAAACCATCCAATCCAATCGAATTCTCTATAGAGAAGAAGAAACTCACTCGATCATCACTTCACTTCACTAATACATCATGGCAGACGAGACCCAGAAGAAGTATGAGAGCTCTGAGGTTGAGGTCCAGGATCGTGGTGTTTTTGACTTTCTCGGTAAGAAAAAGGATGAAGAAGCAGACAAGCCTCATCCTCAGGAGGAGGTCATCGCCACCGAGTTTCAAAAGGTCACAGTCTCAGACGAAGGAGAGAACAAACACAGCCTCTTAGAAAAGCTTCACCGATCTGACAGCAGCTCTAGCTCTGTAAGCTTCTTTTCCTTTCTTTTCTTTGCATGCATAAATATACTATATATAACTTGTTCATCTTGAAAGGAACAACTTTATATTAACTTGTCTTTTTTTTTAATATTTATTTTATAAATTAAACAAAACTTAATTTTATACGAGTTTGTTCTAGTTGAATCAGTGATCTTGAGTTTGGTTCTAGGATTGTCAACCCTTGATGAATGATTTCTGATTGGTTGATACAGAATTTGAACTCTAAAAAATAAAAAATGTAACTTCAAGGTGGGTTTTGATTGGAATCTATATGTTTTTACAGTCAAGTGAGGAGGAAGGAGAAGATGGAGAGAAAAGGAAGAAGAAGAAGGAAAAGAAAGGGCTGAAAGAGAAGATCGAGGAGAAAATAGAGGGTGATCATCATCATCACAAGGAGGAGGACACAAGTGTCCCTGTCGAGAAAGTTGAGGTTGTTGAAACAGCACATGCTGAGGAAAAGAAGGGGCTCCTCGACAAGATTAAGGAGAAGCTACCAGGGCACAAGAAGACAGAGGAGGCCACAGCTACTACTCCTCCTCCACCACCACCTGTTGCATCATCGGAGCATGGTGAAGGTGCTCATCATGAAGGAGAGGCCAAGGAGAAGAAAGGTATATTAGAAAAAATAAAAGAGAAGCTTCCTGGTTATCACTCCAAGACAGAGGAGGAGAAGGAAAAGGAGAGTGGGGCTCATTGATATTTAAGATTGAGACAAGGCTTTTTTGTTGGTTGGAGATGCATGATTGTGGTGTGCTTTGTTTTCATTTCCTCATATGACAGCCTTGTGGGTTTCTTTGGTGTTTCTTGATGCGTACTTAATTTACTTTATTATTGTGTATGCATCTCTTCCATACACACAAAAAAAAAGTTTGTGTAGGTTTCCTTCTTTTTGATAACTTCTTTTGAAGTAAAAAGAAATTAAATATGTACTGAAAATGGAATAATAGTGTATTTTATTTGTGTTTTATAATTTCTTTTTTAAACAGTTGTCATCTTTACATTTCTATGCACAGGCACCCTAATAATTGTCGATCGTGTTCTCGCGTGTGTAGCTAACTCAACCATGGTCCCTTTTAACTCAATTTAATGTGTAATGTCAACTAATTGAAATTGAACGTTACTACTTTATTTGGAATAATTTAATTTGATTTAACAATTGAAATTTACGTTTGATATTTTTAAAAATAAAATGATTTGGAATAAAAAAATATCGATGGAGATTTAATTAGTTTTATTTTAAAATCAATTTAAAGACTTCCCTAAACGTTATATTACGAGATAAGAAACCTTGTGTGAATTATCGTGAAATATAAACGCATTAAGTTCTTAATTTCCTTAAGTAATCAAAATTCATAAATAAATGAAAATTAAATATTATCACATTAAAAATGATTCTAAATCTAGAATTCTAAAAATTAAATGATTTTTTTTTCAATATTTCAAATTAAGGTTTTTAATAAACAAATTAATGTTTAGCACACTGATTTTATTTGAGAATGAAAATTGCAAAACCTATGCTTGACTGTAGTCTATATGAATTCGTTGAGAACATGATAATAAATAACCCCTTACCAATAATGGGTTTCCACGGAATTCGATCGCCTTCTCTATCTTAGCTAAGATCCTCCCGTTGTAGGGCATTCGAGAAATAATTTATACTATGCTATACCCCACTTTAAAGGCCTTACAAATGATGAATGTTGACCAGTTGTTGTTGATGTAGACAATGGTACTGGCTAATATTCAATTTCTGTGTTAGGATTATTTAATACTTAAACTGTTTCTCAGCACTCTGGCAGGTAGGTCACATTTTTCCAATCTTTTTTTTCCTGTTAATTAATACTTACCGGTGTCCAGGACCATTCATGTACGTGTTAACACAAGTTTAATAACCGCATTAGCCTCCACTAACCCTTTTGGCACCAGGTTGACGACTTCTCAATAATCCAAACTTACATGTCAGCTCAATCACAGACTTACAGTAACAATTGTGAACTCATGCATGGAATGTACACATCTACCATCATATACATAAATCAATCAACAAGTTCAACAATCATCACCACTTAGACCCGATTTTGATGAGAATTTAATTTTGAGGGAGGGGACATTTATATAGCCAATTAAGAGATATCTCTATTAATTGAAATTAATGAATAATTATTTTATTTTATTGGGTTTCAAAGTAATAATTTTTAAAGTGGAAACAAAATAACAAAAATTATACAATATATTAATATTAAATAACTTTTTAGGAGGCCAAATGTAAGAGATTGCTTTACTTTCTTTATGTCATGGGCGGCCCCCACAATATGTCCACCAACTCTTTAGGTTGGACCTATCTACAATGTATGAAGCAAAAATATCACATTTTATGAAAAAAGAATTTGAAATTTGCTTAGGTTCAAATAGTGTGGATTAGATATACCAACAATATGGATTACAAAGAAAAAAAGATACAATATGCTTGTCACCTCTAGGTTGGACCTCCCTTCAAAGTACTAAACAAAAAATACCTATTCAAATCAATTAAAATTTTGCTTGAATTCATATTTTGTGGATTACACATAATAAGATTAAACGATAATTCTTTATCTTCTTTTTTTTTTGCAGTTTAATTCTTTATATTTTTTAAAAATTATTTTGATCCTTTATCATATTTTTTGATTTAATTTAATTTTTTATCTTTTAAAAAATTCATTTTGATTTTTTATGTTATATTTATAGTCCAATTGAGTCCTTCCGTTCATTTAAAATTAACATCATTAACAATTTAAAATACTTTTTTTGTTTAGTTTTTTCTCCTTCTCCTCCGCTTTATTTTTAACACTTAGATTTGATTTAACTTAGAAGTTTAAAAACAAGATTAAAAGTCAATTGAAAATATAGGAAAACACTTCATTAAAATCTTTTGTTTTGAAGCTAAGCTTTAACACACTCTTGGATACTCAAACCTTTTTTTACTAAAGTCAATTGATATACCTCCCTTCCTTACTAACTTACCACCCTTTTGCATGCATTTTCCAAAAATACCCTCGATACAATTGATATAAACGTAATTCCCTACAACAATCTGAAAAGTTTAGTGTTGTAGTTGTAGCGGTACATTTATTCAACGGGTATTTCTGAAAAGAAAAAATTACAGAAGGGAGGTTTGTTAGTAAGAAAGGGAGGTATGTAAAAAACTGTGCAAGTGAATTAATATCGTTTTAAAGGCCTATATATATATTTTTCAAAACAATAAGCCTAATTTTAAACAAAAATCTAAAAAAACATGATAAATGTTGGAGTAATTAGAAGTTTTTTTTTTTAACCAAGGGTAATTAGAAAGTAGTTTGCTGCCGTGTGCAAAAACTCCAACTTCAAGCACATTTTTCTCATTCTATTTAAAACGAAACGATACAAACTTTATGTACTGTATTTTGATAGCCAGCCTTCAAAAAAAGGATTTTGATTGCCTAAAAAATAGTTTTTAAAAAGACATCCCATCATGTTTGATTAGAATGTTTCCAACGGTCGAGCAAACCACACATATTTGCATTGTAAGATTGAGTACTGCGGCTTAATTAACCTATTATTGATGCAGCATTATTAGGAAGCTGATGATAATAAACCTTCACATGATGTGTGTCTCGATGCTCCAAATTCAAGACCAAGAACCGAACCTATGACAGTATTAATACACAGATAGTAACAAATAACAGAGTAGTCGCTCCAATCCAAAATTCATTTGTGGAAGTGGCCCACGATCAAATTTGGCAAGGGCAAGAACCTAACCTCCTATGACAGTATTAATACACAGATTACAAATTCATTTGTGGATGTGGCCATATAGAGTATCGCAAGGACAAGAACTGAACCACGTATGACAGCTAGCATTAATACACATATCTAACAACTAGTATAGCAGATTGCTTCACATATGAATAAATCAAAGGAACTGATTGCCAAGACGGTCTAGATTCATAATGTTGGAATACATGAGTTAAAGTCCCACATTTAATACAAATAAAAAATTGAATACCATATAAATAAGAATAAGAAGTACTTCAAAGTTAATAAAAAAATGCTTTGTCAATTGGATGTTATTGACATTTATGTCATGTATTTTTTTTTTCATACTGTAAACTATTTTATTTTTCTTCATTGGTTTAAAAATATTAATCACATTTTGGAAAAGAAACTTAATTTGTTTCGTTTTATCTACCATTTTAAAACAATAAAAATATGATTAAGTATTTCTATTTCTGGCATGCTTTTCTTAGTTATATACAGCTCTAGCATCTCCGGGACACATTTTTAATGGAATTTTCTGCAAAATATGAATATATATATATATATATATATATATATATATATATATATATATTGGTTGAGTGAGATGGAACGGATGGAAAATGAAAATGAAAATGGATGATATGACATTTCAAGGACGGAAGTCCCACGGCCAGTTCCCAAACGATGTTCATGTTTCGCAGGACAGCAATAGTTAATCCCATAGTTATAAGAAGAAAAAAGAAATGCTATAAAAGAGAAAACGATAAATATGATAAGTGAAGTGACGAAATAGGTGAAATGAAATAAAGATAAAAGTGAAAGGTGAAAGAAAATAATATTATAACAACCCTCATACATAGATACAACGAAAGACATAGAATGTCCACTTTACTGTTGGCTTTACTTTTTCTTTTATTGTTCCCAAAAAAAGTAAATATTCATCGGAGAAAAATAATAATAAAAAGTTGCATTGAAATTTGGGGATAAAGGCATAAAATTTGGCCAAATACTTAATTTAAATTGCCTTACGTTAATTTCTTTATTCCCACTGGTTTAAGATACTCCCACATGCTACAATTGTTCCAACCAAAACATGAGACAGAAAGGTTCTTGAGCATCGTGATAAGGTATTTTATTGTTGTCGATGTTGCGGAAATGTATTTGTAAAGAGAGAAGAAATTAATCTATTATGTAGATAAACTTTACTGTTGTCAGTATTTTTCTCATATTTAAGAAGCTCTATTTATAAATCTAGCATTTTAATCTAAACAAATCATAATAGATATCTTTAAATTTAAATAATATCCTAAAATAAGCTATTATCATATAAATTTAAACAATATCCTAACAAATAACATATTCTTAAAAGAGAAAGTAAATTATTCTTTTCTAAAAACTAAAGATATCAAGCATAATTATCGTTAGGCAGAAAGGGAGAATTACTAGTCGAGAAAAAAAATAGTAATTATTAGAATTGTTTTCGTTAAAGTGGAAATTAAACCATTAGCATAGACAATGTATATGTCGAATATAACAATTTAATTTTTGTTAAAAAAAAATATACCATCATATAAGGTAATTCAGCGTTGAAAAGTTAGCATTACTATATATATTGTGGGCGATGACCGTTTTCATGTTTTACTGTTTTAAGTAACTAATAGGTGTGCATCATACATAAGAAATATAGTATGTAAATAATTTTTATTTTTTTTATATTGCTAGATATATATATATATATATATATATATATATATATATATATATGCTATGTAAATAAATTTTGGAGCGACTGACTATTTGATTTTCTTCAAATTAGGGTTTCTGTTTCTGAAATATGACTTTATTTTTCACTTGCTAATATTATGGTCAATGCGCCGGTAAATATATTTTGAGGGCTAGATGGCTTTAAACCAAGTAAGTATGCAAAAACGGATAAAAAATGTTAGAAACATAATAATAACCATTTTTAAAATATATTTTATTATTTAATAAAATTTTATTCGGACTCTATTTCCGGGTTGATATCCAAGGTCCAAAGCAAACTCTGAGATGGTCCAAAACCTAGTAGTACTAGTCCAGCGGCCCAAAATAAATAACAATTAGACTTGGCATTCCACAAAAAAGCTATGCAGATAATTAATGCCAAGACACTAAATTATAATTTTTTTTAACAATCATCTGATAATCACGAAAAAGAAGATAGACGAACCATCCATGCATACATGAGCTTAATTAGCACCATCGTAGAGGTAGTTGGTAAGCTGCAAAATATAAAATCGAAAAGAGTTTAACACTAAAGTATGTGTTTTCACTCTTGGTAATAATCTACCCATGCTCCTTATTATTTTACGAAAAAATATATTAATAAAAATACTAACATCAAAAAATGTATTACTAATATTTTCTTTAGACAAGAATACATGTCAAAAAGCACATTAAATTTCAGACATGCAAATTAACCAAAGACATCTAAGTACTGTTGAAGATTCATACTTAAATTTATATATAAAGTGATTCACTTACTAAAGTGATTAATTATACCTTCATTTTGTTGTGAGGACATGACATGACCCTTTTCCTTATTCTAACACGTTTTTCTTTTTAATAACTTTTTTTCTGGTATGTTTGCCTAGTGGTTCAGTGACGTGGGTTTTGCTTCAACCTAGCTAGAATTGATTCTCCTGCCATAGTGTACTTATATTTTAGAACTCGAGCAAAGAGCATGATTATATAAATAATAATAATAACTTTGGTAACCACTTATTTAACAAAGAGTATTGCTTTCAGTAGGAGTAGGTACTCTAGAAGCAGTGGTGGAGCGCTAGCAGGGCCAGAAAGGGTTTTTTTAGAGAAAAAAAAGATGCAAAGGGCGACGCAACAAGGCGTATCAAGTTCAAGGAGTTCAAAGTGCCATGACTGCGGGAACCAAGCCAAGAAGGAATGTTCATACTCAAGGTGCAGAACTTGCTGCAAAAACAAAGGCTTTCACTGCCAAACCCATATCAAGAGCACTTGGACTCCTGTGGATAATATTAGGAGACGCCATATTCCTCAAAATCACAACCCATATTCAGGTATGCTACTATTTCTTTATACACAAAACCAAAATTAAGAACCATATACTCTATATCCCTAGGAGCTGTTGCTTTTTTCGGTTTTTCCTCTCAACTATATGCACTTATATCTTTTTCTCTGTCTGACAAATATCAAACTCCTAAAGGATATATATACTAATGCTACTACTGAATTAGGTCTAGCTATATTTGTATCTTTCTGCTCAAGCGTTATTTTACTTAATTACTGAATTACTTCTCTTTTTATTTTCTGTCGTTATCTTGTTGACACTAGATATAAATATATACATACATATATATATATATATATATATGTATGTATATGTATGTTAATGTTAATTTCAGGATTAGAGTTGAAATTTCCGGGTGTTACAAATTCGATGGCTATATTTCGGTGCGTGAAGGTTCGTTCTATGGATGATACGGTTAATGAAATAGCGTATCAAACATCTGTGAACATCGGAGGGCATGTATTTAATGGACTACTATATGATCAAGGTCCTGACCATAGCTATAACAATAATTATAAGGGTGAAAGTTCCACGAGCCTTGTTGATCAGCAGCAGAATAATCTGGGTTTTATGAATATTAATAATGGTTCAATCCAGAGTAGAGATAGTAGTGGTGCAAGTGCAACTATGGCTTCTGTTGGTCCGGAAGAGACTCTTTTAACTCCACCGTATACGTTTTCCCTTGCTTCTTTCAGGTCCGGTATGCCATATTAATTTCACATACCCATCAAGATCCTAATTAATTGGTTTCTTTAATAATATCTTGCTCATGAAGATCATGCATGACAGTGCAAGAGGCATTTATGGATGGATATGAGGAAAGTACTAATTGAGAATAGAATGGACTATCGGCGTTGATGAATATGAAATACTTACTTTAGCTAGCTATCTAGCCACCTAAATTTGTGGAGCATTTTATATTTTAATGCTCATGAAGTAAACACGCAATGTGTCATGCCCTAGAAACAAATTTATTAATTAAACAAATGCGACCGAGAGTGCTTGTTCTTTACTGGTTGAAATACCGATGACTCGATTTGTTCCCTTAATCAATTTGTTCACACTAGTTTGGCAGTTTTGTCGTCTTGCTTTGCTGTGATCCACTTTTTAGATTTTTGTTGATGATAATGTTTAGTTCCTGAACTTCGAGACCCTTTTGTCGCCATTACTCTGCACTCTACACTCTACACTTCTCCAGTTTAATGCACATATATATATATATATATATATATATATATATATGTGGGACAAATTGCACGTGCAATTGATTTTAAGTTTAAAATTAATTTTAGATAAATTTTTAAATATTTAGTTTCATATAAAAAATTTGATTTTGGTTTTGATTATGAATTTAAATACTTAAGGATAAATTTTTGTATTAGATAAGACATAATATATTAAGTAGAAATTCTTAATTTGTTTTTATAATAAAAATATCTAAACATAAATTACATTACTCTAAATTAATTTTAATAAAAATTAACTATAAGTGAGTTTGTTTAAATTTATTTTTTGAAAAAATATTTATTTCAATCACATAAGTAATTTTTTGTTTTATTAGTGTATTTGTCTAACTGTTTCTGCTTAAAAAGTTAATTTCTATTTATTTTGAAAAGCAAATCTTATTTATTTATTAAAAAAATACTTTTTTAAAAAGTGCTTATTTTCAAATTATTTTCTTTTAAGTCTAAACAAATCAATTCTATGTCAACGTTCTTCAAATACACAATAAAAGTACTTATATATATATATATATATATATAAGTACTTTTTCTTGTATTCTTAAAAAATATAAAAGTAGTGGTAATTACTTTTAAAAAAATTACGTCTACAATTTCTAAATATTAGTTAAGACAAATGATTACTATACGCAATAAAATTGTCTTTTTAAACATTAAAAGTAATTACATATTTAAGAGTCAAACTTACCTTAATCTAAAATGAGACTTTAAAAAATAAAAAATTTCTTAAATTATGAGTAAAGACTTTGGTGGGAACAGTTATTTACGATTTTGAAACACCAATAAAAAAAATATTGAAGTGATAATTTAGCAAATTTGACTAAAAATTAACGAGTACATGTACATGTAATGTATCCACTATATAGAAAGAAAGTCTATGTAGCATGTAATATGTTAAATATTCATAAAAAAATGTAATATGTTAAATTAGGATTAATCCCATACGCTAAAGATCGATGCGGAGAAGCCTCCCCAAAAAAGGAAAAAAAATAAACAATGGCCTTAAATCAAGGAAGAAAACTTAAAATTAACCAATATAAGATGATGTTATTAAACAGTTTTGAATAGCAATGTAGTCATAGAGAAAGGCGAGGGCAGGAAGTTAACAATCACTATTAATTATCTCTGTTTACATAAACATCCATCTTTAATGTATCAGCAACTTTAAATCTCATACGCAGAGAAACCTCCCAAAACTAAAAGAAAAAAAAAATGCTTTGAAACCAAGAAGAAAACTTAAAATTAACCACTGTAGAACTGTAAGGTGAGATTATAAAGTACAAAAGACGGTTAAATACGAAGTGAAGTGAGGCCTACAAAATTGAACTTATTAAAAAATTGTTACTAGCATTTCTCCTATCTATATCTATATTATTAAGAATTCAGTAGTTGATGAGTTGCTCAACCTATATTTCTCTCTGGCTTAGGGGCATCATTTACAACAGTGATATTATTTATTTGAACAGAAAGGGAAGGGAAGATTAAAACTGGAGACCATGCCTGAGAGTGAAAGGCAACTTGCACTCTCCCTATTTATTTAGTAGTACTATCAAAGAAAGATGGCAATCGTCGAGAGTTTTCTCAGAGTCAGAAATCACTAAATAGCTCTGATCTCTCTGGACCCCTAAAGCCAAGTCGCCCATAATTCTTTTGTCCCCATACTCCTACCCCCCTTCTCAACATTAATTAAAAGCCCACAACAAACAAACAAACAAAGCACAAGAGAGAAAAAAGAAAAAAAAAATGAAGATCCAGTGTGATGTGTGTGACAAAGTGGAAGCCTCCGTCTTCTGCTCTGCAGATGAAGCTGCTCTTTGCCATAGCTGTGACCGCACCATTCACCACGCCAACAAGCTTGCAACCAAACACACACGCTTCTCTCTCCACTACCCCACCTCCCAAGACTTCCCTCTTTGTGATATTTGCCAAGTACGTACTCACTCCTTCCTACTTTCTTCTCAAACAAATATCTACATCTTCTCTCAAATCATCATTCAAAGTAAAAACAGTAACTAGCACTTAAACATGCGATCGGAAATTCTATCCATTGAGTAGTCTTTATGTATAAAAAGAAACATCTATCTCAGTCTCTTACCCACCAGTCTGTGTTTATAAGAAGAAAAAAATCTGTTTGAAGAAGACAGTCTCTTATTCACGAGTCTGTGTTTATAAGGGGAAAAAAAAAAAAAACATGTCAGAAGAAATCAATCTCTTACATGAATCTTCCTACTTCCAGAGATTAGTTTGTGTGTCTCCAGGGAATAATACCCTTGAATCTTGATTAAAAAATAACACACAGTAATATAATTAAGAAGTGACCATTTTTATTTATTTAACAGGAGAGGCGTGCATATCTATTTTGCCAAGAAGACAGGGCATTGCTATGCAGGGAGTGTGACGTTCCTATCCACAGAGCGAATGAGCATACCCAGAAGCATAACAGGTTTCTTCTCACCGGTGTGAAGCTCTCTGGTACTTCTTTGGATGCTGCTGCGTCCTCCACCAATTGCACCCATGGCTCTGAAGCAAGAAACAACGCTCGATCTAGAATGAACAGACCCAGATCATCAGTTTCCAATGAAGAAAATGCAAGTAATTCTTCTTGCAAGGTTGAAGACAACGTGGCTAGTGACACTGGTTCGGTTTCAACTAGCAGCATTTCTGAGTACTTGATCGAAACAATACCCGGTTACTGTTTTGAAGACCTTCTTGATGCTTCATTTGCACCTAATGGTTTCTGTAAGGTTTGCTTTACACCTTATATATTATTATGTATAACTTGTTTTCTCTTCTCGTGTTTTATCTAATTAACAACTTTGAACCGTGTTTGTTTCTGTTTCAGAACCAGAACTATGATCATCATTGGGCGTTTCAGGACCAAGATCTTCAAGTTATTAGGACGTGTTTGGTTTGAGTTAAGGAGATTCCAAAATCTGAACGTTTTCGATGATCAACTGTTTGTAAAATCTGTTGGAAAATATCTTCTTTTGTTTTTTGTTATTTGCATTTCTTTTTGGGCTCCCTGCATTCTTTATGATTTTCTTTTTCATTCTCTATTCCCGACCACTGTTTCGGCCTCTTATTTTAGTCTCTTTTTTTTTTTCAATTTTAATTTGGTTAATTAATAATATTTTTTGGGGGGGTCCATGCTTTTATTGACATGAACATTAATTCATTGAATAGCGCAACTGAATATTATGTGCCACTTTCTTAAACTGGAAGTCGGCTGGCTAAACCTTTTAGCATTTTTTGATATGACTAGTAACTATATGCGTATAAGAAAAGGTCTTAATGCATCTTTAAAGCTATCCAGTATTTTCGTAACATGGCTATCAAATTGTCATAATTCGTAGTCAATGCTAACAATTAAACAATAACAACCGACAGTTTTTGCGTAGTTTGTAATATGCGACGTTGATTGATCGTGATGGATAGCAGGATTTTTCAAGCTGTTATGTTTGTCACCTTGGAGGATATTAAGAGAACGACTTCACATAAGCTTCAAACCCGAACAAGGGGTTGGTGCACGGGCCATTTTTCTTTGAAAATTGATTAGAACTGAATTTGATAGAACTAATTTGAAGTGCAGTATTTAACATGATTTAAGATGTGTAGTTAAATTAATTTCAACCACAAATTTTACGTCAAGGATTTGTCAAAAATATACACTAAATCTTATATCTGACTTCTTCCTTTGAGTTAGTTTAGTTGAGGTATTTAACGCCTATAGAGATAGAGATAAACGAGAGACAAACATATAGAGAGAGATGAATGTTAATAAAAGGTGCTCAGTATTAGTATGCTTTCTCTTATTCATTCATTTCCTATTTACCTCCTTCTTGTAATATTTACATCAATGATATATATATATATATATATATATATATATATATATATATATATATATATATGTTTGGAACATTAAAGAGAAGGTGAGAGGTAAGAGAAAAGATTAACATTTGAATTGAAAGAAAACTAAAATCGTGGGGTTGGTTCAATCATAAGGCGGCTCAAACCCTTGGCTTTAAACCTTATAAAGAAAAGTTATTTGATATTGATATTTATACAACTTTTACTATTAGCTAATTTAGTGCTATGGTAAGTGGTAACTAAGGTGTGCTTTTTCCTTAATGAATAGAATTTGAATCCAAAGAAAAATATGTTTGCTGATGACCCTAAGTGAAAGAAAAGAAAATTTAAAAATTTTGTTTTTAGAAGTTAACTTTACTCTCTTTTTTCTTCTATTTTCTGTCCGATAAAAAAAATATATTATTTATATATTTTCTTTCCTCCTAATTAAACATACATAGGGCTTCTCTTTAAATATTTGATTTAAACCAAACTTATTTACTCTTAATAATTTATATGATAAAGTTTACCAAATATGTTGTTTCTAACTTATTTTATAAAGTTTCAGAATGTCTATAGTATAATTTCTTACGTGATGAGTTTGTTATTAATTGAACTATTTATTTGAACACATTCTAGATATTAAAACGCCCACGAAGGCCCGTCTAAGTTTGACCCAACCTGGAGAGGAAGATGTCAGCGACACAAATGCCTTGTTCTGCTTTTCTTGAAATAAGACTAAAATCGTGGTAATCTTCTATAGCAGATGCATGTGGTTTCACATTATTTTAAAAAGAGATATGGGGAGACATGGTTTCATTTTGAAATCAATTACATCAGGTGGAGGTTAGCGTTTAGCGTTTAACGTAACTAGGATTGATTTTGAATTAATATACCTACAACCTGAATCCTCGAATCCATCTCCAATTGAGTCAAAACAGGAAGTCAAGAATATCACCTGCAAAAGGATAGCGAATCCTTCTTTATAGATCAGCGCTTTTTTTATATTATTATTAATAAAGTGCATCAAACGAAGATTATTTAGTTAAAGATTTTTTACCAAATTACTCAGGGTGGATTTGATCGGTTGGAATGGAATGGAAATAAATGAAAATATATATTTAAATTAAAGTAAAGAGATAAAGGTATGAGATGACACAATTTTGAAAATTTTCAATCCTTTCTTTCATGTTTGAACACAACCAAATCAACCCTTAAAGATGTTCATACTTATTCACAAACACTCACCTGGTGTAATTGGTGTTATTGGCAACATATATTGTAACTAATGATTAAATGCATACAACTTGTTTAGATAAGCTTAGAACATCAGTCAAAAATGAAATAAATTTCTCCTAACATCAGTTTATATATAAGTTAAAATTCATCTTTTAAAGAAGTTATAGAATTTCTACTAATTTTAACATAAAAAAATGATTATATTTTTTCCTTAGTTTTTTCTCAAGTATTTGGGTAAATATATGCAAATAATCCCGATTTTACCTCCTGAACATGGTTTCAGGAGGTCCAAAGCCATTTAACCATGTGTTATGTTTCCTTATCAACGTAAATTTTAATCTAAACGTAAGAAATGTATGCCTATGCAAAACATAGGCCTGGAGTCTTGAATTGGTGATCGTGGGGAACCACCCTCTTCAAGGAGATCTCCCCAGGAATAGAGTCTACTTGAATTACCATGGAAAAAACAAATCTATAGCCTATAGTACCTTGCCTAATCCTCTGCGTATATCTCTACCATCCTTCAAGATTCTAGACATATCACTAATGTGCTGCCCGGTAATAGTTTTAGTACCTTATTAATTATTATATATCCCTTCTTTTCCTTAAATGGTCACAATTGAAGTTTGTAAAAACTATAGATAACTTTTGTGCAAGAGACCCGTGAAACTTCCGATAAAACTCGCAAGAGGAAAGAAACTGTATGTATCGCAGTGAAGACAGTATTATGCACATATTGCAGCAGGAGAGAATCAATAAGAAACCTCAGCTCTTACACTCAGCAAAGAACATACAAAGGATGGGCAACAAAAATCTGCTGGATTACATAAAACAAACGTATATTGTGCACATGTACTTCAGCAGTGGTGTTTACACCTTTTTCTTTTTACATCCCCCCCCCCCCCCCCCCCCCCCAAAAAACACAATAATACAGTTCCCCTGGGTAGTATAAAAGAAAGAAGATATTGATATACCTTTCAAACGGCTTTACATACAGGCAAACTAATAAAAGAATTGCACCCGTAATAGCATGGAGTATATTAATTCAATGGGATAGAGCCCTGAAAAAAATGAAAGGCCGAAAATGAAACACGTTAATGTTTTTACAGCATGTGAATAGAGTTCATAAAAATAATGTAAGATAATGGCAGGACCTCTGTTATGTAAAAGCAAAAATCCTATCTGTAATATTTGTGCGGCATATTGGACACTCAGAACAAGCAAGTGAACAAGATTTACACACTGCAAGATGAAACAACAGGCTAAAAATATTCAGACAAAAATTGAAATCCAAAAAAGAAAAATCACCAAGAAAATTTTAGGGTAAAAGAGATTCAGACAAAGTTAGGAAGAGACTTACAACAAAAATGTCGGCATGGAAGCAGAATTGCTGCAGTTGGAGATTCAAAACATACTTTACAAACATGGGAATCTGCATCGCCATTCCCAAGGTACTGGAGTTCTTTTTCCTTCATTTCTTGCATGCGAGCCTGAAATCATAAATCGCACTGAATCTCTGAAGACCTTTCAGCATAAGTTATAAACTTTCGCAGTAAATATCAAAAAATTATTTGTTTTCTCAGACCTAACCATCCCCAGTCCAACAATTCGAAAATACGGAAATTGAAAGTTGCACTACGTTACACTCGGGTGTCTTAACAGTTTGAACATCTAGCAATATCTTTGATGTATGTTAGAATATTTAAAGTGTCTCAAATGATCTATTAAGGCATCCATATTTCATTTCATTATATTTCTTGATTTATTTCCTTCATTATGATTAGTAAATCTTGTCATCTAAATGGATTTAGGACTTGTATTCTCCACTTGACCATAATTATAAACTAGAAACACAACTGCACCCTGCGCAAGCATCTTAATGTTTTACAGGAAAAAAAATAGTAATAAGATATATTAAGTTAAAGAAAGTGATTTGATATAGATTGGCGGAAGGTATTTCTTGGGACGGAATAGAAAAAAGTTATAAACTTGATAGAGGGTTAAACTCGTTGTTATCTCTATATTCCAGATGGTCCCTTTTTAATATTTTTTCTCTTCATCTCTCTCCTTTTTTTTTTCCCTTCTTTTTTTTTCAACTCTTTGTATCTATCATTGGGTTCATCTACCACCGACCCCAATTAATTTAGGTTAGAGGTGTTGCTGATGTTAATGTTGAAGTTAAAGAAAGTGATTCATCATTCATCCCAATTTATATCCACGAATAAATGATAGATACCTTAAATGGATACCCGCTACCAATGGATACGGATATTTATTACCCACTCGTAATTGGATAGAGTGCGGGTATCATAGCACTCGTATCCATAGATACCAGTTACCCAAGAAATTATAAAAGTATCCTTTTAATATAGGTTGGATATACTTCACTGATGTTTTTGGTATGTTTTCAATAAAAGAATAGGAGTATGATATTGATAGTGCTCATTTAAACTCCCTAGTCTAAACTAATTGGATGCATAGATGCACCTAAAATAAAGGTTGTAACTCCTAATATTATTTATTCTAATCACTCTAAAGACATGAAAGAGATAGATTGACGAGAATGGTCTATGTAAAGACAATACCTACAAATAGTTTGGTTAGCAAAATAAGTTGAAGTCAAGCATAATGGGTCAGTATTTTGTATCACAATCATATCATATCAATTAAATATCCCATTATTCATGGTCTTGATTCTCTCTTTTCCTTCTTCCCTACCTAAAACCCTATAATTTCAAAACCAACTAAAGAAAATCAAATCAAAATTTTCTAGAACAAAGAAAAGTATAAATAACTGCAGAATAGGGTTACCTTGAGGCGAACAACCAAGGGCTCTTCTTTGGGCATTTCATGATCTGGTTTCTGTGCATCCAAAAGCTGTTCCTTGGGAACAATATTACTTTCAACGTCATTAGTTTTTGGATTATTTATGTGTTCTGCACCATCATTTTTTTTATCGATGTTTGTTTCTGGGACAGCACCCCCTTCTTTTTTTAACTTAGCAACAAGGACCCACATATTTGCTAAATCGTTCTCTAAGGCTTCTTCTCTTTTCTTGGCCTCTTCAGCTTTTTTCCGATACTGTTCTTCCACAAATTCCTTCTCGGCTAATGCAGCTTCCAGAGCTGCCTCTCGTTGTTTCCTTGCCTGTAGTTCCATCTTCAAATCATCAGCATCAAGACTCCATGACTCAAAATCATCTACACCAGCTCCTGAAATTTCATTAGCACGGCTAGAAATCCTCCCCTTCCTTCCAGCTCTTGGATCATTGTACTTGCGGTTGACACCATTAACCGTTTGTATGACAGCACTTCGAGAGTTGAATAGATCTCGCGCGGCAATCAATTCTTTTTCCAACTTTGCATTCTGCAATGAAAGTTTTGTCACTTCCCCAGCCAAATTTTTCAGCTCCACAGCAGCAGCAGAGGCCAGTTCTTTCGCATAAGAAGCTTCTTCAGAGAGTTTCTGATTCTGCACACGCAACCCACTATTCTCTTCTGACAAGTGAACTTGCCCTAGCTTTAGTTTTTCATTTTCAATTTCCTGAAAGTAGGGAAGAGAAGTGTCAATTTAGTACATAATGCAACACTGAAGCCTTGAATGACTTAACCCTAAAAAGGGATTTCATTCATAACTATTGATAAAAGGCGGAGGTACAAAAATCATATAAACGAAGGAAAGAGAAACATACAGAAACCAAATGAATGGAATTAAAACGCATATAAACCATTCAAATGTGCTACTTCAAAAGCAACAAATTCCCAGTTACCTGGGATTGTATTTTCTTTTTCAAGTCATCGATATGTTCTCCTGATGCACACTGTTCAGAAGACACTGACGATGTACCACTATTAACTGCTGCCAGTTGCTGCTCTAGCTGCTTCACCTTTTCTTGCAACTCTCTGTTTTCAGAACACTGTTAACAAAAGAAAAATCGAAGAGGGAGATTGTCAACATAGAAA
>PYAF01002694.1:114583-131438 GCA_007407185.1 Glycine tomentella | reverse complement strand
AAATAAAAAAAAAAAAAAAAAAAAAAGAAAAAAAAAAAAAAAAAAAAAAAAAAAAAAAAAAAAAAAAAAAAAAAAAAAAAAAAAAAACACGCACGTACCTTATCATTTAACTGTTCCTGAAGGACACGGTTGTCGGCAGATTTTAGCTACAAATATTTTAAAAAGACATTAATTTATATGCAAAAATGATCAATGTTGATTATGGAGTATGCTGAACATGTATAATGCAATTTGCCAAATACTTGGGAGAGGGGAGCACAATTTTGGAAGCAAATGGACGGCTCAAGAACACCCTAACAAAGCTAAAGTACTACTCACCTCCAACTCAAAGGCCTTTTCATTACATTGAGTCATTAACTTTGTGACTGTCTGTAACAACAAACATAAAGAAAAAGTATAAATGAGCCTTATCAAAGCATTTACAAAATGCAGCCTTCAAATCTATATAATTAATTTTAATACCAACATCACTACCTGCTGCATTTCAACTAGTGATGAATTAGCCACTGGAGATTCTTCAGTCTCAATTAATCTTTGTTCTAGCACCCTCATTTGCTTCCTTTTTTCTTGGATCTCACGTTCCAAGTTCTCAATCTGTAATTAAGACAGCATTTTCCAAGAAGAATATGAATAAAAAATACAAGCATTTCAATAATGAAGACTGTAAATGTAAAGGCAATCAGAACACTTGCACAATATTGTTTGGCATCAGTAAACACATCAAACAAACTTGATTGACATTATAGGAACCGCAATCATGTATTTGGAGACATCAGTATTGACATAAATAAAAAGATTGGGAAGTTACTGATTAATAATTTCTTATTGCTTTTACACCAACATATTTGAGTGTGACATTATCTGAAAACAAGGCAAAAATACCTGATTTTTGGAGCCTTCAGGGTCATGTACAGATTGCTCCATCAAGCGCTTCAGAGTGCTGGTACTGAAAGCAATATCTCCGGCTAGCATTTTGACTTGTTCAACAAGAAGATCCTTCTGATCAGACGTTGTCATCCCACCCTACAATTCAATTAGCAGTCCCAATTAACAATTTTAATAAAGCATACAACAACTAACTACTTAAAGTAAGGAACCAAAATCAAATACAATTGTGTCTAGACAACATCCAAAGAACATTCTGTATTTAAAAGATCAAAGCAACTTTAGTAAAATGGACCTGTAACTGTCAAAGGTGATAAAAACCAAAGGATCAGAAATGGTGATTCTCACCATAGTTATTAGAATCTCACAGTAAGTGATTTTAATCATAGTTCAATACAATTTGGCAACTATTGGTGTCATTCTGTATCATCAAAATGAATTGCACAATTCAATAACTTTTTTTTTTTTTTTTTTTTTTTGCTTTTCTTTACCAATTCTCATCAGAGAAATTCAAAAGTCAAATGAGGTTGAAATTTTAAATGAAAAGAAACTGAAGGAGCACTAACAAGTTCACCCTATTTGGTTACAACATTGCTTTATTTTCATTTTTCTGAAACAGGGATTTTGGAGTCACTCAGGCATCCTGTTTGGTTATGTTGTTGCTCTGTATTCATTCTTCTAAAACAAAGGCTTCACACAATCACCACCTTACCATGCATACCTTACTTGGCTGTATCATATTATCATTGCTTTATTTTTGTACTGACTTGTAACACATATGGTTTATGCTTTTGTTTTGTGAATCTTATAGTTAACTTGCTTTGCCAACTCATAGTTTAAAACATATGCGAAGGGATCAAGTTACTCCAAGAGTAACTCTTTTAAAGTTACTCCTCATCTCCCCATTTATTTTCTTAAAATCTAATGGTTAAGATTAGCTACTCATTACAACCATTAGATTTCAAAAAAATTAATGGCAAGGATGAGGAGTATCTCTCTTAGAGTTACTTTTAATCTATATATGAAGTTATTTTTCATTATGTCTCTAAATCCTACGATTTGATGCAAGTTACGATTCACAATTCAGAAATTGACTTGACAATTCACGATTTGAATAGTGCTTTGATAGCCTCCAGTCCCGTCTAATTCTTTTGGATCACCACCATTGGTCATGTCATTCATTATTCTTATACATGATCAATCCATCTTAAGAAACTCTCTTGGTGGAGGTATTTTACACCAAGGTTTTGAAATGATGTGATTGCAATCCTACTTACATAGGATGCTCTAACTTGGATTGGAGTGTACATGCTCTATAACCCTATTTCATCACTCAGGCCATTGACATCAACAAAAGGCAAAAAACCAACTTGACCCTCAGTAAATATTATTTTTTTAAGTTACTGAGTTGACAAAATGTAGAACCAGAGTCCAGACTAATCCCATCTCAATACCACCCCAACTTTCTGAGAACTTTGTTGAAAACAAAAATTGAGAGAGGTAATATAAAATATTAAAAAAATAACAGATACTGTTATAGAGAAGGGATGATGAGTTTACCACAGTCAATTTTGTTCTACTGATCCCTTCACGAGCTTGTGTTGATTCAGTAACAGTACTGCTAGCTGGGGAGAACTCTTCATTCCATCTACTAGATGATCTTTTATGTCTAACATCATGAAATAGATCTGATGACACTGCAGAAGAATCTTTCTGACTCTCATTTTCAACCTGTCGAGTGAGGAGTTCAAAGTATAAGCACTTTCAGAATGAAAACTGAAAAAGATAGTAAAAAGACACTCTACATTATTTAACTGAAGGGTGAGCTCACATCATCCTCGCCAACAGAGTGACTTCGCTGATGGTTGGAAACATCAGTTAGATATCCAGGAATTGCATTCTTTGAGGAAACCAGAATGAGTTTGGTTAGCCTCTGGATCCTACTCATAAGTGCAGCCTTGGCTTCCTCCTCTTCTTCCAATCTTGATTGCATTTTCACTTGACCTTCTTCTAACTACTCATATGTATTGTATAATAGAGAAGCAAATATGGTTACGCAATCACAGAAACCATGTGTAACAACTAACAACAACAATATGTAATGAATATCAGAGAAGGCTAAAAACCTTTTGCTTTAGGGTCAAAATTTCCTCATGGTTGACAACAACTAGCATCCCCTTCCTTAGTTGATCAAGTTCTAGTTTGAGGACTGAAATTTCTTTCTGATATTTCTTAATTAGAGATTTCTCATCAATAATCTGTTAACAAATAATTCCACATTGAATCAAGAACCTTTCATGCTAAAAGGCATGCAATTCTATAGATAATCACTAGCTTCAGCAAACCTTATTACGTGATGCATATATTTCTACTTGTTTTGCCCTGCTGGCAAACTTCAAGGTATTATGAGTTTCCTCCATATTACTGGATGCTGGAGTTACTGTGCATATAAGCTGAAATTTTCACATTGAAACAAATTTTTATGTGGTACTTATGCAAAGACAATCTAACATTGCAGGAATAAAGTGAAAGAAAATAAACTAGAATAGCCATAGCCTTACTTAAGAATCACATTCAAATAGAATAACTCAGCAGCAACTATACAGAATAAAAGAGACAGAAAAATACAATTAAACCATATAATCATTAAAAATGCTGTAGAACCCAAAACTCACTGAAACATGGCCATGTCCACTAAGAGAAGATTGCAGGAGGCGGGTTAGCTTTGAATCTCGATATGGAACATGAGATGCCTTCCCCTCACTCAATTTTCCTATAACCTTCACAATGAAATCACAAAATCAAGAATAAATTTATGGTCCCCCCAATAAAAAGGACAAAAAAAAAATTTAAAAAAGGTATGCTATTTAATCCAATCCATTCCCACCAAAACAAAAAGAGAAGCCTATGCACTACTAGTCTATCTACAATGCAGGACTGTTCTTTGACAGTTGGTCCGACACTTGTTTTATCAACATTTAATAGAATTAGATCTGTCAATAAAAAAATTTCTGGTTGCTTGCTTTACCCAAAAAAGAAGTTTAAAATGAATTAATTCCATGCAGTTATAAGTGTATCTTTTACAAAGATATTGAATGTCATACTACTAGTCATCTCAAGTGCAAACAAAATGACATAACCTCTCCCTAGCCAAAAATATAGAAATTACAAATAGTGATTTGAAGTTAAAACAAAATTTCATAACAAAACTACTCAATTGACAAAAACAGAAATTGTGTAACACCTACAGTTCCAAGTGTCAGAAGACTTTTGTTGATGTAAGATCCTTCCTTTCTTCTTAATCCAGTTGTTTCAGTTTTTGAGCTCTCAGATCCAGCCAAATCAATCAAATTCTAAAAGAAGAAAACAAACAAAAAAGATGTTGAACATAATTGTCCAATAAGTATAAATATGTAGATTTTGGGGAAGCAATAAATAATTTTCACATACTAGCTGAGAGAAGATGACTCCATCATAATCATCACCATGAGCACTGCTCTCTATCATCTGCAAATGTATTGGATAACAATAACAATAGAGATTTTTTATTTTAAAAAAGTAATAATAAACAGCTGACATGAAGATGTCCATGACAGAAAGCCAAAATACATTACTTAATCATTAAACATTTCTGTGAAGCAATCATCAATTAGTTTTTAACAAGCAAGCAGAAAAGGCAAATACAGCAATCCACACAAGAATATACATGCATGCATGTGGCATGTTATAAAACTTTAAAGTTTAAAGCCTCAGGCATGATTCAGATATTATTTCTTATTTTCTTTATACCATTGAAGCAAGCGTAGAAAGGAGTTGTTTGATAACAATTTTAACACCACCAAATCAAGCATGCTTACCAGTGTAAATATTGTGTGACTCCGGCTACTAAAGAGATTAAAATTGTTTGATCCAACATGACGATGCTCTGCCATATTAAAAGAAAAAAGAACTGAATAAAGAATGTTTCGCAGACCAGCATCAGTCAAAAGACTCTGATAATGTATAATACTCCCTATTTATAACACATAGTTTTGAAAATTTCTTGTCCCTTTTTATGAGACTTCATTTCAAATTTCTTGTGCATTAATTATTTTTTAACTAAAATGCCCTTATTTTTTTTAATCCATAACTGAATACTACTTTGAACTGTCTCTTTCTCTCTCCTATGGAGATTAGAGAAGATAAATAGGCTCCCAATAATGTTAAGAGTAAATTTAGAAAAATATTATAATTACAAACAAATTTAATGCTAATACCTAAAAATTAACCAATTTTCTTATTTCTTAATAAGCGTAAATTAGTTAACAATGTATTATAAATAGGAGCGGAGGGAGTATATAATTTTGAAAACAAATGGGAGGAAACATGTTACTATCATCTCAACATAAGTACCTTCTCCAGCAGCAATAAAAGAAAGTGCATGTCCAGGAGATAAAACAACTTCTTCCTTTATACCCTCCACATACGTTCCCTGGAAAACAAGCCAGCATAAAAACTCAAATACATACCCAATCAGACTACAGAAAGAAAATCTATTGTCTCAACTTCAAAATTGGCAACAATTTCCTAAATTTTCTTTGAATTACGAATGCTTTCATTTTCATTTCTTTAATAGAAACTATGACACATTATTTCAACATAGAAGTGAATATTTTAATATACAAACACAAAACAACAAAAACTTAAATCTTCTAAGAATGAACATCATCACAATTACATTGTAAGGGTAGAAAAAAAAGGGTGGAGAAAAGAATAATGACTCAAAAATCAGAATTCACCAGGGATCAATTTATCATCAATGATCACACCAAAGTAATTTTAAATTAAAGTTCATAAATAATACTTGCACTCCACATTCCAAGATGATTGGAAATATCAGATATCGTGTATAAAAGCCAAATGAAAACAGAGTAAGAGACTCATCATTTACAGATAGAATAGAAATAGTGAACCAAGTACTCTAAACAGATTTCAATTTAGATAAGAAGTAGTAAGAATATAAGAAACCTGTGCATCTTCTCTAACTCGCAAATTTTGACCAGTTGGATCAAGTAAATCATTTATCACCTGATACCAAGAAGAAACAACAAAAATCTCTTTATTAAAACAAACATTAACACACAGAGACAATATAAGCAACAAGGTGACAATCAATGCCACATTGTGGTAGAGACAAGATGAAAAATTTAAGGCAAGTACTAGACCATGTTCAGCACAAAAATGATGGAATCAACGATATTCTGTCATTTACCTCATTGTATATTTCTAAATATGACACTCGGAGTAAGAATTCTCTTCCTGGGGTCTGCAGTAAAAATACAATTAGACACTCCAAGCAAAAAAACTACGAAAAAGTGAAAAACTACGATCCCCATTGCCCGGAGGCTCCACGCTATGCGCAGATAAGGGGGAGGGATATTGTACGCAGCCTTACCCTTGCATATGCAAAGAGGCTGTTTCCGAATTCGAACTCATGACCAACAAGTTACCAAGACACAACTTACTGCTGTGCCAAGCAAGATGATGTAAAATATATTTAAGATGGAATACTTTGGAAATCAAGTCAAGTTGAAGCAGCAACTATTAACCACAACATAGAGCTCAAGTATACTTGTAAATAACTAAAAGGAGCACAGAGATGGCCATTTATAGGAGGAAGTAAGAGAGTGACACACATGATACACACAGAAACTATTAACAAAAGATACAGCGACCTTGCATGACATTAAAGCATAAACTTATAATGACAGCAATGGCATAATACCAGATATGTAATTTAAATAATCAACAACTACTAATCTTGCAAAATAATCTTACATCTTGGATCATACTGAAAACATCTTTTATAGCCAGTGGTATGATACCAGGAGAATTTTGGTCTCCCTGCACGTTATTATTGAAAACAAAATTAGAGTTTAGAGACATAACTGGAGAGATCATGTCTATACAGAAAGTATAAATTAGATAATGCAGTATAAAGGCATAAAGTATTTTAAGACAGAAGCAAGAAACATGACAAAGTAAAATGTGGCAAGATTGTAAACAGAACTACAAGTTAATCAAGCATTAGCAAGCCAAAGCATGCTACAACGACACCAAATTTAAAACTTTTACAATAGACCTACTAATAGATTATATTATACAAATGGCTGCAACTTACAATAAGTAAGCAATTAACCATAATGTATCACCATCCTTCATAAGCCATATATAACATGCATATAAAGAGCAGTACAAGTCACCAAAGAAGATTTCTTATCATGTTAGAGCTCGGTGACAGACTTTCTTTGAGACCAAGTTACTTTATAACATCTTACTTCAACAGTTCAACAAGTGGGAGTGAAATTGAAAGTACTATTCTAAGGCTATGTTAAATGGGTAGCAAGAGTACGCTATCAAAACTACATATACTGGATGGAAATAAGAAGTTAAAAATGCATCTATTATAAAGAATGCACACTGTACAAGTCAAGGTAAATGCTGGCAGCCAGACGATGTTTCAACTCAGGCTCTAATCTCAAATCAAATGTTCAGTTCAAGTATGTGATTTTCAGAGCTAATTCGCATTACAATACAAAATTCCTATACTTTCTTGTAATGTATTCTTTATACACACACACACACCTTTTAACTTAAACTGAATCATAATTCTAGTTGCACGTTTTCAATACTGCTAATATGACATTTTTCAATTTCCACCAGAAATTATCCTAACCCTACAAGTTGTTTCACACTTTCATGTGTAATTTATCTCAAACATAAGTGCTTAGTAGGCAGTTTACCAGATTGTGTTATACCAAAAACTAGTTAACTGTCTATCCTCCCTAGTGTCCAGAAAAACTATGTCAACCATAAGTGAACCAAAACCCTTTAAACATCACTGAGAACTAAACCTTCTGAGAAGGTATCCTTAGCTACAGAAACATCAGACAACGGCTGGAGCAATACTATCGTCTATATTCTCCAGAAAAAGAAAAAATTATAAAAAAGTCAATGTTTACAAGCAGTAGATGTCAAATGGCATATGTGTTGCTGTGTTGAAAAATATAAATCAATACAAAATGACTAACTTGTTGACACGGACCTTGTTTGACAAATAACCAACACTAGAAGAAAAGAAAATCTGTATAATCTGAATGACACACAAGTTGCAAATTTGCAACATGGTGATTGATGAATGGAGATACATGACACTTGGATTTTCAGCAAAAAACATCAAATGAAAACAACTATGAAAATCAAATCAGTAAATCAAGGAATGACACTTACATGCATAGTATGGGTCTTACCACTACTTGTCACACCATAGGCAAACACAGTTCCTGCAATGTTTAGAATAAAGTTATCTTCCATCCACCAAAAAAATTATTTAACAACAAAGAAGAAAATAACCTCCAAATTCAACTGAATCCAAATTCACTGGCCACTCTAACACTAAACCAGAATACAATTAACCAGTTCGACCTGGTTATTCAAGTAGAGCCTAAACCAGTATATAACCATAACAGTTTTAGTCAATCCATTAAAATTACTTGATAGTACCAAAATCAGACTCTGCTCACATCACATTGTCATTTTGTCTTGAATAAAAAAAATCAACATTCCATACCATTGACCCCCTCCATGGCAGCCTTCACCACAGGTTTCGCTGCCACTTCATACACTTCGTCTGAATTGGTATGTGGTCCAAAAACTCTATCTGCCACAAATTAAATCAGAATTCTAAAATTAACATACACAGTTTCTAAGCTGAAAGCAAAATCAAAGTCAATTTTCCGGTAGAAGCCTATTTGACTGATCGGAAAATCAATCAGAACGAATAACAATAACATCACACGAGGAAGACAATAAAAAAAATACCAAATGCATAAGCAGTAGCTGGATTATACTCATTTCTGACAATCTTGTCGCCATCGGCATACCAAGCGATCTCGTCCCCTCTCTGATACTCCCTTTCACTGCAACCGAACCATTCACTCGTTCAGTGAGTAGTGACATTTAATCCTCAGATAACAGAAATACCAAAATCAAACGATTCAATCGCGCAGCGAATGGATCTGAAAGCACAACCTCAGATCTAAGCATTAATTACCTCAACGGCCTAAACCGAATCGTGACCGAAATGCTATCGCCGGTCCTCGAAGAATCCACCACCGGCTCCGCAATCAGCTCCTCCGCTCCGAACACCACCGGAGAACGGGCGGCGTAACCGCGCGAGCCGTGATACGCCGACTCGCTACGACCGCGACTCGGAGTCATGGATCGACCTCCGGAGTTGAAAAATGAGGACGTAGAGGAAGAGCTGGAGCGAGGCATTAACCTTCCGTTGGTGAAGGAAGAGGACGAAGAAGTGGAAGAGTAAGGAGTCGAAGGTTTTCGGTAAGAAAACGGTGAGCTACTCCTTGCCCGCGAGGAACAAGCCATTGAGTTCACTCACTCGCTGACCGAGTTGGTGACTCAGTAGAAACCACCAAAGCGAACAAGCCACGCAGCGAGAGGGGGAGAGAATGTGTCAGAACTCTCACATGGATATGCAAACATAAGGGAGCAATATTTGGTTCTCTACGCTTTTCATTTTTATTTTTCTCCGTTGCTTCCTTTCGATGGTTTGGGATATTATTCTATCAGACAGATGGAGGAAAACACGCACGCACACACACAGAGACAGAGATTGTTTCGTCTTCTTTAGTGCAGAGGAACTATCAGTGAGGATGAATGGGGGCCGAGAAAACGGAGAAGAAGGTCGTCAGAGTTTAAATTTAATTTCCTCTTTAAAAAAAAAAAAAAGTTTTGAATGAGAGGACAGAGGATTTTAAAATTTATTTTATTGGAAAATTAATCAATTTTGTTTTATTGGAAATTGGATTTGATTTAATTTTACCGAATGACAATGTAGCGGGTGAAAAGAAGGGTTTAAATTGAATTGAAGTGTTTGGAAGCACCCGCGCCGCGCACGATAAAATCGAGTGGCGACGAAATCCTTTCAAAAATAAAAACGTGAAATTGAGCGGGAATAACTGCGGCCGCCAATCAAGAATAATAATTCAATTCATTCGTGAGCAAAATACACAATCATCCATTTAAGTTTAAACATATTTATACACATCTCTTTCATATTTAATCCTATACAAACTTCTATAAAAATATTACTGTGTTAATTTCATTTACCCAAAATAGTTACATGATACTTTAAGATAATTTTTATAATAAAAATATTCATGTCTTTTTCCCATTAACGATTTAAATTAGATATTTTAAGGATTCTTCACATCTTTTTGTTAATTTTTGTTTGATTCTTATTGATCAAATCAATTTTTTTATAAGAGATGATAACAACCATTTGTCTCTTGTAATGTAATATTTTTTATTGTAAATTCAAACAAACACCGATGAGGATCATTAGTCTTTTGATAAAATCAATAAACACGACAATTTATTAAGAAAAATAAAATTGCTATTTAAATTTTGCAGTGAAATTATTTAAAATTTCATCAAATAAGTATTATGTATCTAGTAAGTTGTCTAATTCTCCTCTATGACAACTTGAATTCCAGCTCCACGCCAGTGATGCTTGTTCTCCCATTTTTCATGTAAATTTACTCGATGCATATTCTTGAAATATAGTTGAAGCATTTGTTTATTTGGAGGGAGTTTAAATATTAATTCATTTACAATACTAAAAATCATACTTATGAATTTCAATATTCGGCATACAGAATGAAACATTATTTTGGTTGTTCATTGATGAAGAGATCTCAATAAGAAGTCTAATACTCATTTTAGATCATGTTTATGTCTACATACACAAAAATTACTGTTTAATAAGACCAAATGAAAAATATATGTAATATAACTTTAACAAAGATGATAACTATCGAACATAAGAGAGAACTCAAATTCTAACATATCATATTTTGGGAGTTTTAAACATGTGGAAGAATAACAAAATGAAGGATTTCAGAATTACGAAAGATATATAATTTTCATCTTTCACAAGCATACTAATAACATTAATTAACGAATTTGGTCATGCAAAAGAAATATATTTTAAGGAAAAAATACATGTATAATATGTCTAAATTTGAGGTAATATTTGTATAATTTATTCTTTATTCATTCCATCAACAATAATAGTAAGACAAAACTGCAGTTTGAAATTTTGAATACTTGCTAAGAACTAGTACAATATTTATTTAATTATTTAGAGAAACTTTGTAATAACGGAACTTGTTTATTAATCTTTTATTATTACAAGTAAAGATTTTGAATTTTCGTTTCTATATTCTTTGGGCATTGTGGTAATTTGACGTTGTTTGAATTCAATTTTTTTACTTTATTTCTCCTACAAAATGGAACTTTTGTTTGGGCGAAATGTGTTGCATTTGGGTGACTTGGTAATTTGCGCGTTGCCCAAAATGAATTGCCGGTGGAAGTAAAAAGATGTTCCGTTGGCTTTTTGGCTACTGATGTTACGTTTGTTAGCAAAACGGCGAAATGTTCAAACGCAAATGAGATGAGAGCGTTCCAACCACACTATCGAAATAAAGAAATAGCGAACAAAATTGTATAATCGTGACATGACGATGGCCAACGACAAAGTGTGACTTTAGGTGAGCGATTGCAAAAATTTAAATATAAATGAACTTTGAGTTTGTAAAAAATGATTTATTCTAAAAGTAAGTTAATAATAAAATATAACGTAACTTTTCAACTTAATGCAAAAATTTGAATTCATCGTATCTGCTCAAACTTGATTTTAGAGGCAAAATTAATTATATTCCAATCTAACAAAACATATATCCATGATGATGAAAATACATATTCATTTATTTAACGTCATTCTAATGATACAAATTAACGTATTTTCCGACGAGCACGAAAGGAGCTCATTGAAAAAAAAAAAAAGAAGAGATGTTGTCAGTTGTCAATGCACTTAATTTCCTTTTGTTTTATTTTTCAAATGATATTTGTACTCTTTCTAATGTTAAATAGTTTTGTTTTGTACAGTATGAAAAAATAACCAAAAGAAAAAAGAAACAAAAAAGAGTAGCTTCTTGGATAAGACAACCAAAAATCTTATTTTTACTTTCAACTTACTTTTATTTGTTAGATTTATATAAAATTATACGTACCATATTTTAAACTTAAATTCAAAACACACAAGGTTGAGGCAGAAGCTCGAAATCAGCTTTCGTCATCGCATCAATTTTGGGCAAGACCATCTGCCCAATACAATATTTTGTAAAGAAAAAAATTTCCCCACCCAGCAAGACTCTATATTAAGAATGCTTGTAAATTAATCCCAAAACCTTATTAATCGATTAAAAAAACGAGACCATTCAAACTTTTAATTAAAATAATGTTAAAATATATTGATTATTTATTTTATTGTGAAAAATTGTGTAGTCTTTTAACTATTAAATTTAAGTTAACATTATTCTCCCTTCGATTTAGAAGTAACACATTTATGTTTCATTATGTAATAATTTGGTTAAAACACTAACTTCTAATATCTAATTTTTTATATTTTATTTTTTTATTCTTAATATATTTATATTATTTGTATTATTCTTTTTAAATAGATTATAATTTTATTACTTTTTAATTATTTTACATTTTTCAGATATTTTAAGAATTAGTTTTATCAAATACTTATACTTTAATAAATTAATTTTTCAGTTTTCATCAATCATCTAGTTTTTTTAACATATAATTAATTTTTCAACTTCCCAACTAGTTTTATCAAATGTTTTATCAAAGACACTTGTGCTGTGAAATGAGAAAAAAACACACGCACAAAAGGTAGATGGGATACATTGACACTCGTAATTGTATAGTCAACCTCCCATAATTAACTCCCCCGTAATTAAGTGTATCAACAATACTACCCGAAATTATAAATTCTAATCACTAATTAACAGTCACAACCTTGTACTGTATTCCTTCTCAGTCACGGTATACAATAATGATAGATTTGAAGTAGCTTTTACGTTTAGATTAAATATTTGATTTGGTAATTTTCAAGAATCGTCCCTAAGTTCATGCATAACGTTGATAAATTATTTAGTTGTCAAAACATATTTGTAATTAATTAATTTATATCTGTAAATATATTATCAATCCAATTTAATTTTGGCTGGTCTTAGTTTGGAGGATTTTTTTTAGTGTATAGGTGCAATGCCTCTCTTATATGAGTCATATCACTGTCCAATTCCCCTAGTCACCATCCAGCAAACCTCTCAACTCTAACCAAGGCAAGACTAAACAACAAAAGCCTACAATAAGATTAAAAAAAAAAAAAAAAGCATCGAAACACATGCATTTTAGCTTGAATAATTTTCTTTATAATGATTAAGTTACCTTAAAAATTATTTTTAACTATAATTTCGTTAGTGCTTGGTCTAGAAATGACAAGGTTTAGATAACATTTTTATTTAAAGTTTATTTAATATAACATTATAACTTATAAATTATTATTTTATACTTTTTATTGATTACAAAAATATTGATCAAATTTTATAATTAATCATTTTTAAAATTTCACTCCTAATATATATAAAATAAAAAAGTATGCAATTTATCCTTTAACATAATCAATATTAAATAAGATTTGAGTATCTTTAATTTTATAAAATTACTTTCAACAGTAAAAATAGTTTCAACTATTTAAAGCAATGCATGTATTTGAAGAAGAATATAATCTTTTGACATTAATATCTTGCAAAATTTTCATTTTTTAAAATTAAGAATTTTAATATTACAATACTCATTCAAGTACTGAAAAATCATTAGCTTTTGCTTCCAACTTAAAAGACTATCTATCCTAATCCAAATCCATCAATTACTTCAATGATGGTGATTTGTAAACTCAAAAGTGAGAGAAAAGGCGTAAGATCAAATTGTGGGGTCGTCTTAGAGGAAAACAAGCCAAAAAGATGTGTTTGATTCAACTAACCAACAACTTTGGAAGCATTAGTAACAAAAACCAAGATAAAAGAAAAACAGAGACAACAAATCGAGGCATTAGGATTCCTTGCCAATTTCGTGTTGGACGATTCTTTTTTTTTTTTTTTCTTCAGATGCTGCCTATATGTCCTGCACATGAAAGAGTACAAGCAAAGAATACAAAGCAAAAGAATTAAATGATTTTATTTTTGATTCCATCTTGTGGGGGATACTAGCTTTAGGGCACATGCACGAGGCAATTAATCGTTTTATATTTATATATAGTGTGTGGTCCATTTTATTGGTGATGCTTGTGAGTGTGTCGAGAAGCTAGCTACAAGCTGTCACCTCTACATCGAACCACACTAGTGGCTCACGTGCAAATGGGACACATCTTGATGAGAGCTAGGGCAGTTATGGGGGTTCCAATTTTCCATCTTTTGGGTTGGAAGGCTATGGTTCACCACATTTCAGAATACGGATACCCTAAACTCACTATTTTTTCTTTCTTTTTTTCCTCTCTTCCTCTTCACGAGTTATATTATCTTTCATCTTTGCTCTTATGAAATATAGGCTAACGAGGGTCTCATATCTCCTACTTTATTCATTGGTCGATTTCTTTTCACTAATGAATCCGCTATTTCACCCAAAAAAAAAGTATCTTCTTTAGGCAGAACCTTCTTGCTTTGTTTTATTAGAGTCATAAACTATTTCCTCTGTTTTGCATCTAAATCTAAAAGTACTCATAATTGTGTCCGTACGATTTATACCACAGGACGTTACAACTGTTTTTCTTTCTTGCAATTATATAGTCTGTCTTTTTAGAAATATTATAATGCTGAATTGGTTAATGTTACAACAAAGCATGATCGAATTAGCAAAAGAAAAACGATGTTTTTTTATTTAAAACAATAAATCATAAAGATTACTGGTAAATTTACACAACGTTGTCTACCAATAATAATTCCCCATATTCAGACTCTCTCTTGTTAACTGACTAAATCTAAAAAGGATGACTAACTGAACCAATCAGTTAACATTTAAATAGTTATCTCTTGTTTTGATTGTATTTTGTAACAGCACTCACAAGTAGATACTACTATAAGAAATCAAAAGGCCCAATAGGCTTATTCTTCCATGATCCCACCATCGGGCCATATCATAGTGCAAACATATTTGATGTTGAAATGAATAACTTCTAGTAGACCCCCTAAAATAAATAAATAAGTGAATGAGTTCTAAATTTTTACTTTCCTCTCCTTAAAAGAATATAAAATAAATCAGCGCGCCTCTGCGACTTTTCTAAACATTGCTGGTCATGAAAGTGATCTTTCTGGGGAAATTTGACGAAGAAAATTATTTCTGAAGCCATTTGGTATCATGGTTGGCACTACTTCAGTAGTCCACCTACCATATGTCGTCTTAAATGATAAATATCTATCTTTTCAATATGGGTAACTGATCCTTGCTTTGTAGCACTAAAATATGTATCTTTCTTATAAATGGAAAGAAAAAAAAATCCTGGTACCCATCTTTTCCTTAACTGTTTTTCATGCAAAAAAAACTATGAATTTAGTTTTGATATATTATAATTATAAATATTAGTTTTAAACTGATTATCACAAAAATGAATTGTTTTACTTTTACCAAACATAACAAATTCATGATTGGGTGATTTACACTGTTTGCACAATCTAAATAAATTTTAAACAAATTTTGACAAAGCTCGGAAACAAGATTGAGTAATCCTGGTATATAGATATAACAAGTAACTTTGAATCTGTAGACTTATAGGAAAACCCCCCCTCTGACTTAAGACGAGTTCGGTATTTTCAGATTTGTAAAAACGGGATTGGGTACGCACAACGGTATATAACAAGTAATATTATTTACAGTAATTCTCACATTTTTTATAAGTTATTTTTTTGTTATCTATTTTTTATATATATTGTTAGAATTAAAATATAATTAATAACTTGAATATAATTTATTTAAAAATGTTTAAGTAGATTAAAATGATAAAAAAATGTACAAATTTTCCAAACCTGATGAAACATGACAGAGATAAGGACAAGTTTAAAATATTTAAACGTGTCTTTTTAAACTTGAACATGTCTCACATTTTGCAAAGAAATGGACAGATCTCTCTCGATTCGTCTTGTTATTATGTCTTAACAATATATAAAAATTGGCAAGGATAACCTTTGTCATAATAATTAAATTAGGTAATTTAATGTTATACTTTCATATTAACAATATAACTTGCGGGTGTCATTCAACGGGACAAAGAATTTTTCATCCTACCGAGAATAGCGAGTGATTCAACAGTAGACGGATGAAACTTAATTTCGCTTCACCTTTAGAGGTGGGTGTGAGGGTTGTAACTTGCATAACATAGGAGATAGCACAAGTTTTAAAAGTCACAATCTATTTAATCACGAGCTTACATGAGTTGATTTGTGAAACCTACAAATCAAATAGGTTTGAGGGTTTACGAGTTTGCAAATTAATCAGTTTACTTATTTCATTCATGTTTATTACATGATTTCTTTCGCAAAAACTTTCGGTTATACCTTTTATCTATTCAGTTTTGAGGCACGTAAAATAATTTAGTGATTGATTTAAGTTATATGTAAGTGGACAATATATCCTTATAAAAAGTTATGACAGTAATCACAATCACAATACTAATGAATAGTGATAATCATAAAGATAAAGATAATAGTAATGATACTTGTAATTTTGATATGGAAGGAAATTAGGATAATTCGGATAGTGAAGAGGAGTAGTATTTTTTTTTTTTAATCTTTATAATTATGTTATATGTAGGGACAAAATGTTGTATCTTTTATTGAATAAATTTCTTTTTCTTTTTGTTGTATTTGTTTTATGTTATTCCATGACCAATTTTAAAATCAAATATATAATGATACATTTAATGTAATTAATCCATTATTTACTAAATGAGGCAGATCAACAACGATGTGAATTATAAATTACCTTTTTAATTAAATATTGAATTGAG
>PYAF01002694.1:82537-114483 GCA_007407185.1 Glycine tomentella | reverse complement strand
CAAATAAATTATGATACAAACTAATGTCATGTTTAATTCGATTACTATTAATAAATTTATTTTGTATAATAATTAATTTGATTATTTTTATAAATGGTAAATTCTATTAAAATAAATAAATTTTAAATAAAAAAAGACTTTGATACTGATTAAAATTAAAAAGAATAAATTGTGTCTTAATCAAATTAACTTCAATTTCAAAAAAATATATAATTTATAACACCATTAATTTGATTATGTTAAAAAAGGTAATTTATATCTACGATTAATTATATTACTTCATAAAAATTTAATATAAAAATATATATTTTCATTATATAAGATATAAAAAAATATGCAATAAAAATATTTTTTCATGCATAATGTATACAACAAAAAAATATTTTTTTTATTTTTTTTTCACCTCCTCTTAATCAACGGAAATGCATTTCCATTATATAAATTAGGGAGAAAAGGCACTCCATGTCTCTATAATTTTTTTGAGAAATAAAAATAATATTAGATAGTTTTTAGGAACTGAGTGGGGATGTGAGTTGGTTGAAGATAGTAGTTAAAGGGATAAAAAAGAAATTTGAAAAGATGGTTTTAGGGATAAAATGGAATAAGAAATGTATATACCAAAACATTATATTCCCTTTATTAATAGTATAGTATAGATATCCAACAAAAATATATTTCCGTTTAAAAGAGTATTTTTGGAATTATAATTTTGTTTTTCACACGTTTGAGGCGAGAATAGGAAAATAGCAACTACCTCTATTGAAATAAAGCAATACAGCTCTACGGGGTATGCAGCCCAGGCCCAGGACGAGACATTACTATCAAAGTCGTTCAGTCAGCCCATTTAAAATTATTTGATTTTCTTAACTGATTATTCCTTTCAGTTTATTTTAAATTAAATTATAATATAATTTCAAAATTTATAAATAATTAGAAATAAATTAATATTACAGTATAAATTATTTAAAAATTAAAATATAATGATATATTAAAAATTTGTTTATTTTAAATTTTAGTTATAAATAAATAAATATTATTGCCCATAGTACAATACTAGTTTTAACATAAAAACTTGGCTCAAATTAACAGCCAAATCCAAATACCAAGACAGGAATGCTGAAAATGCCTGAGCAGAAACAGAATAACCAGCAGAACAACACTTGGCGTTGCTGGACGGATTTAATATTTATATATATATATATAATATTCTTGTTTATTAATTTATAAAAATTACATATTAAAAGAAAAACACTCTATTTAATTGGAAGGCGAGTAAAATCCAAATCCAAATATAAAAGTACCAATTCAATACGAGCATGGATAGTTAAGTTATTCATTCAAACATGGATTTTTTATTTATTATTATTGCGAGATAAAATAAAAGCGAAAACAAAGAATTGCTGAATTGCATCCTCAATTTAGATACATGTTTTTTTTAACAAGGAGAATATAAATATTTAATACTTTAACTTAACCATACCTATTATCATTAGAAAAGAGAATCATAAAGCGATTGATAATCACAAGAGAAGAAAAAAAACTTGTCATCTATATATCACAAATCGATTGTTGTATGCTAAGCACACGACCATTAAGCACAACCAAAATATACTCACATTCAAAATCCCTGAGGCAGGAAACCACCAACTCAACCAAGCAGAAACATTCAAAACACTTCAGCCACCTTGCTTGCGAGGACTCGCTCCCTTCGTTCAATGTAACCAAATGGAAACCAACCTGCTTTCCCTTTGCATTCACCCTCAGCCCATCCATTGTTTGTCACCTGCCAATCAGAGTCATATTGGGAACAATTTAAAATATGTAATGATTTTAGGGTAATCCGCCGTCCCCACTACCACCACAACCAAAAGTTTGTTTTAAATATGAACTTGAATTTGACAAATTAGTTATGAAAGCTTTTGCAGGACCACAATTCCTTTAGAGCCGAGACAAGCATGTCATGACTAAAGCACATGACCAACATCATATTAGATTAACAATCTTGTCTGAAGTTTCAACTGATAGGAAGAGGGTCTAACTATTACATTTTGGTACACTTTACTTTCTTTTCATGCGTCAATTTAAAAATTTTGGTTTCTATGGTTGGAAAATACCAGAAAAACAATCCAAATATAAAGCATTTTCCCCAAGGAAAATACAGAGATTCCTTTAAAACAAAGAAGATGTAACGACAGACTCGGGCAAGAGACAAACCTTTCGGATGACAATATAATCTCCGACTGATAGATTCAATTCAACTTCAGACTCAGCATGGTAGGGAAATAAAACCTGCATGAGTAAAATGTACAATATAAAGTAAATGTAAGCACTAAACAGTCACTTATTTTTCGGTACAGTATCTCTAACTTTAGTGCAAGAAATAGTCTAACCTCTCCTAAGAAGTAACCCATACTATCTGTTGAGCCATTACGTGCTTCAGAAGCACATACACCATTTACTTCTTCATATGATGGGGGCGTCATGCTGCTATCCACACTACGTGTAGGAGGGGCTTCAATTCGTTGTCGTTCTGATATCATCTATTATTAAAATATACATATGCCATATAATCATTTGTTGATACCAAAAGAAAACGATGTAACAAATGGCATACTTTTCTACATGGAGAATATAATGAAAAAATGACAAAGGGATACAATGGCTCACCTCTCCCTCAAGCTGATCAAGTATTTGGAGTACTCTTTGATGATAGGCACGCTCTGCTTCAACCTGCATAATAGAAATAGCACGCTGGAATTAAGTGGGAATAATAGTTTCTGATAACTCAGATCCAAGATTTTAAAACAAAAGAATTGCAGAATCATATGGTTAAACTGTAATACCATAGCTATAAGACGCTGGAGGGTTAACCTCTGTTGCTGTGCTTCAACAGCAGCCATTGCGGCAGCTGATTCTTTTCCCAATATGGCCATGTTTGTCTTCAGGTCTTGCAGCTTTGTTTCAGCTGCTTCCAGCTTCATCGAATTCTCAGCATTGCCTGGAGTTTCTCTTACTTTTGCCTGGCGTTTGGAAACTTCAATAGCCTGTCAAGGTTTAAAAGACAGTGTAATTAAAAAGTACATAGGAAAAAATCATTGATGAAACAGATATTCAGACATTTCCCAAAATGTAAGCTGGTGACAAATGAAAAAAGTACAATAAAATTCCAGATACCTGTGCTTCGGCTTCCTGCCGCATTCTGTCATAACGTTGAGCAAGATGCCGGGCATCCTCCAATGGAGCTCCCATCACCATTGCTCTCAAGGGCTCTGCAACCTAAGCATCAAGCAATACTTAAAATGTTCACTCGCAGAAACATTATGTCAGAAAAAAAAAAAATCAAGAACAAATTGGATAAATTGACAATGAGGCAGCATATTAATATAGAGAGAAAGAATAACTTGATGAATGTATATAGCTGTTAATTATTAAGTTCAATTAAAGGTTGGACTAGGACCTTGCCTAAATATTACTTCTTCAATAGATTAAATAGATCTGAATATCCATGTCTATGATAAAATAGTTCAGTAGCTGAGTAGCATGGAATCCAAGCATCACATCAATGAAGCCAAATTTAAATTTAAATATCTATGAAGGGCAACCAAGTGTACGAGCTACGAGGCTCCCAACTAATGAGGTCTGGCTGGGAAGGGTATAATATATATACAGTTTTTTATACCACAATTGGAGATGATGTTTCCTCAGGTTTGAACCAATGACCTAGGTCACAAGGCAGCAACCTTACTACTGCAACTAGGCTCTCCTCTCAAATTTATATACCTATAATTCTGTATCTTATTCATTTTAGTTAAAAACATAAAATAGTTTAGCTATGGGTAAATCCAAGAATTACATGTATGAACCCAGATTTGAACCTAAAATCACACAATTGTCAGCAGCTATATGATGGACTCATGCATAACACCAAAGAAATTGGTTAATGTCATAAATCCCTATCATTTCTCCTTTTCAGAGAAATACAGAGAATTTATTAGGCAGAATTATAGTACACAGTGTATAATATAACAGAAGGCAAAACAAATGTAAGAACTCAAAAGCAAATGGTAAAAATGTATAGAGTAAAATAAGTATCAATACTTAAATTTCAAGTGAATAAACTACTGTAGAGGATTCAGGAAACTGCTAAAAATCTCACTGCTTAGCCAGGGATGGTGGAGCTTGGATTAAAAAAACTAGCAGTATTAATACATCAATATACTGGTATTTTAAGATGCTTCAATCTACATTATTTTGGCACAAAATCACAAGAACTGGCATAAAACTTAACTATAGAACCCTATGATGTGTGCAGTACAAATGTGCGTGTGCTAGGGAGTGTTTACCTGTGTGCCAAGAGCTTTTAGTAAGCTCCCACGCTCCTCCTCCATTTGTGCACGGGCATGTGCATAATTTAGCGCAGCTCTTGATAATGTACTACCACTGGTACATGTATTATCTGCACCATATTTCCTGTTATCTTCTGATAACTTTGTTCCTGTTAAATAACAAGTATGGCAATTCAATAACAATACTGATAAGAGCTGTTATTAAGATTAAACTAAGATCAAACTCGTGGAGAAAATATCTATTACAGGGGGAAAAAACAGCTCCATAAATGGAAGTACATATAGAAAACAAATGTAGAAATAACAGATAACAACAATCATAGCTGATACAAAGATTATGCCCTCCAGGCCTAAGCTACCAACTCATTCCCAAAATTTCATAAACACATAATTTTCATACCACTATTCCATAAATAACTGCAGAGAAAATTTCACCAACCAAAATTACTGACCTATTTCAACTTGCTTGGATCCAGTTACAATATAACCTTCCACACCACGGACAATATCTCTTTGATAATGCTGAAAAACAATATATTTCATTATCAGCCAAACAGGGAAGGTATAAGTGGAGATAAAACCCAAACAAAAATAGAGGGTTGGTACAGAAAAACCAAGTAACCTTTCCAGCACGTGTTGATATGTAAAGCTTCTCAAGTTTCTGATGTTGCTGAAGCTCTACCTCATCAGGAACCATATTATCTGAACCTCCATATCCCCCAGCCCCAAACTGTTTAAGCACAGCCTAAATAGAAAGGAAGCAAGCAAAACTAAGGAACATTAGAGAACAGGAAAAAAAAAGAAAAAAGAGGAGCAAAAAATGAATTGAATCTTATTATATAAAATATCAAAAGAAATTTCATTATAGAGATGAGAGAATAAGTATTTCAGTACAACCATGAGGGAGGATAAGGTATCCTCTAAAGCAAAAATTCATTGATCTTCTGATTTATGCTCACCCCTTTCAAGGAAAAAGAAAAAGGCTACCATCATATTGCAGACCACAGTCATATGAACAATATCTCTTCAATTAGTATCTCAATGTCTCACAGGGACAGGTTACTGGTATTGTAAAACAGTATTATTTTTCTTTTCAAAATTTAATTTCTTTTACTTTCCTGTTCATGGGTGGGGGGAGTCAAGGCCAAATCTATGGACCAAATCAATATCCATCCCAGCATCATGGCTTAGGAGGACATTAAATTGCATGATGGCAGTGTGTCTTTGTGATTTAATCTCGTGTAGGATACTCATAGCAGTGCATCCAATTAGCTGCTAAGACATGATAATTTGGACTTCAAACAGAAAGAAATGTTTTTGCCTTTTGATCTTAAGGAATGAACATAAGATCAACATCAACAACACCTTTAACTCAAGTTAATTGGGATCGGTGGTAGATGAACCCAATGATAAATACGAGGAAGTTAAAGAAAAAAGAAAAAAAAAGGAAGGCAGAGGGGAAGAGAAAAGGGAAATAAGACAAAAGAAAAGAAGGGTGAAAGAAGGAAAGGGAAAATGAAGATGATAAGAACTAAAAAAGGACCGTCTGAAACATAGAGATAATAACGGGTCTAACCTTCCACCAAACTTATAGCTTTTCTCCATTCCGTCCTAAGACACACCGTCCGCCAATCTATATCTCCCTCCATTAAGTCTTGTTTAATTACCTTTCCCCAGGTAAGTTTCAATCTACCTCTACCTCTCTTTGTGTCGAGCTCTTGGTAACAAATTCTTGTGCTTAATGTCTCTATTGTTAGAACAATTTTAGATATTTTCCTTGTTTTTGTAAATAGGCACAAGAATACTTTTCGTCCACGCATCAGACATCTTATTTGTTTGAAAAATCTTATTGAAAAGATTGGTCAACCATTTTATTGCCACATCTCTCAGGCCTCTCCACACTTCAATAGGGACGCCGTCGGGTCCCAAAACTTTATTATTCTTTATCCTCTTTAAAGTCTCCTTAATTTCATGTGTATTAGTTCTGTGCACACATCTTTTATTCAAATCATCATAAGCGTCCTCCAAGTTCACTTCATTTTTATCCCCATCTCCATTAAAAAGTTTGCTAAAGTAGTTTAGCCATCTTTCATTTGCATCTTCATCTCTTACCAATTTTTTTTTATTTTCATTTCTAATGCATCTAACTTGGGTGAGGTCTTTATTCTTCTTATCCCTCATTTTTGCAAGTTTGTATATACTTTTTTCACCATTCTTACTCCCAAGATTTTTATACAAATCGATAAAAATCTTGCCTCTAACTTCCCACACTGCTTTCTTTGCATTTTTTCTAATTACTCTAAACTTTTGCAAATTTTTATCATTTAGACTTTTATGCAAAGATCTAAAGCTAAGGAATAAGATAATTAAAATATAACAGTGATCTTTTACATTATATGCATATAATTTATAGGCTCAAATACAACACAGTAGATGTGGATTTGACGAATTTTAAAAATCATAGGACACTACATGGCTGTAATAAAATATATAAAATTAATATAAAAATAAATAAATCACAAGACAAAAACCAATTTACACAAACATTGGGCTGGTTAAACATAAAAAAAAAAAAAGTGAGTTTTTAAGATGCAGATAGAATTTATTTCTTAAAAAAAAAAATTAGACAAACACGTAAAAAAATTATAAAACTGTTTTTAAAAAAATAAGCTTAAACAAATGGGCCCATAATAAAGTGCTAAAATTTATCTAATTATCAATTGTAGTATTCATGCCATGCAATACAAGATGACAGTGTAACAATTCCTTACAAATGTGCCTTCATTTAGTTTTGCCCTTCAAAATTCTTTGGTTGATCTTGGTTCTCATTGATTTTAAATTTTTTATAGTGGTTCCTGTCACCACTTAGCAGCGACACAACACACATCTAACTATACCATATCAGTAAACACTCTAAGCTGATACATAAAACTTCCAGAGATTAAAAATGCATTTTAAGCTCGTTTCCAGTCAAAAACCATAGCAATTTCAAGTAAGTAACAAAATATGCAAGCCACCTTCGCGTTCAAACATCTAGGTTCTAATTTATTGCACGTATATAGGCATACACATCTAGAACGTAGAAATTTAAAACTAAACGAATGGCTAATTCATCAATCAAGTTCCACTCTATGCAATGTTTCCGAAATCGGCGACGGAGCAGCTTAAATTTCAGCTTCTTATTCTACAAATTAGACGAAAGAAACATTACGACATTTGTATACCATTTCCGCAATGCAGGTGTACGGCTCCGTTGGTTAGAATTGCGCGACTCAATACTAGGGGGTACGTTATTCGCGCGAAGAGAATTATAATCGAAAATCGAATTTAAAAGGCCTGTATTTGCGTTGATCTATCTATTTGAGGTGATCGGAGAAAGATCTGGCAAATGAAATAGGTTTTACTGAGAGAGAAAGCGAAGGAACCTGTTGTTGACGAGCGACCTGTTCTCGAAGTTTGGAGGCTTGCTTTCTGATAGCTTCCATTCAGATTGAATCTCTTCTAACCGGAGCACAGAGTGTTGATTTTGATTTGATTTGAGACCGAAACACCAACGACAACGGATTTTTGTATCGAAAACAACAGAGAAAGGAGACAGACAGAGGTTTTTCAAAAAATTGCGTTGCAAATTATTACACTCTATAGAAGGGGCTTTGTTCCTTCCCCTAGACACTTGTTTTGAATATTTTTAAACGATTCTTTTATTTTATGAATTTTTTAGATTATTTTATGTAGTTACTAGTTTTTGTTATTACATGTGTATATAATAGTTGAAGACTACTCCTAATAAAGCTCTAAAGTTGTTATTGGTGACTTATTGATCATTGTGGAATTTAAAAATAATTTTTTTATATACAAAGATAAAACTAAATATAATATTTATCTTTTTTAATTTTGTATAAAAAAAAACCTCTATATAATAGGATATTTAATTTTTTTATGTGTATATATTAGTTAACGATTTCAGAATAAATTTTAATATTGTTAATAATTATATCCAGAATTCCAAGTAATAGAAAAACAGAACTTCCCGCAGTGTACAAAATAAACTTGGTACTTTAGCTGAATACAAACGTTTTTTTCCACCCCACATAGATAAAAGTAGATATTTTATATTTAAAAATAAAAAATAATAATAATAAATAAACATACACTGAAAATATAAAAACCTTTTACTCAATAACAAACTATTATACATATCAATACCAAAAAAAATCACAATATAAAAAAAACTATTAAATATATTATATTATATTTATTGAATTTTATAATAATTATTTTAAAATTATACTATAAAAAAGATTTTATTAGTTTTTTAAGGAAATTTTTTATTAGTTTATATTTGTGAAACTCTAAAAATTAAAATTTTTCATTTTTTTTCCCCTTTCGAAAAGGTACAGTATTAACTGGATTTGAATAAGCCAACTTGTCAACTTACTCATAGCTGCTTCACGTGTTAAGAATTTAATGATTTTGTTTAAAAGTTTAAATTCATTTATGTATATGTTAATTTATACAGTATTCATTAACTTATTTAGAGATATATTTTTAGTTTTTTTTTTAAAGTTATCAAATGAACTTTTAAATAATCATTAACACTATGTTTGGTATAAGAGAAATTATAAGGAAATTAGGAAGGAGTGAGAGGGAATGTCAGTATGTGTTTGGATGGGCATTTAAAAAAAATATTTTTATAAAACTAATTTATGTTTATATGTTTTATCTTAAAAGGAAGTTAGTTATAAAAATTAGTATAATTTTTTTAACTCAACTCAAAAACTACTTTTAATTGCTTTCAGTCAAACCGATCCAGGTTTTGAAGCAAAATTAATTTTATTTAACAATAATCATGGAAGACTAAACTAATAAAAAATTTATAGTATAATAACTGGATTTGAATGAGCCAACTTGTAATAAAATGTAGGAAGACTAAAACTAATAATTTTTTTTAAAACAAATTAACATTATTTTAAATCATATTTAGAATGAATTAAAATATATTTTATCCAAAACTAAATTAATGCTCTAGCGTCGTAGTATTTTGCATCAATTTGTCATGACGTGAGATTTGAAGGCATTGAGTGTAAAGTGAACCCTTAACATACATGACATGGTCTTCCAATTTTATAAAAGTTTGTCAAAGAAGAAAACTCAAGTCATCCTAATCAAATTCCTTGCGTTTGACGCCATCTTTCTAATGTTTCTTGGTCACACTCACACAATCGTTAACTTCGATGTTCATTATGCTACTTTTAGGTTAGAAAAGCACCAAGCCTACAATTTAAATACCAATGAAATCGAACACATAACAAGTTGACAACTGCCTTCATCATGATGAGTTTAAGCTTATTTTATTTCTCAACCAATAGCAAAAGGGAAAGGTAAACATTCACAAATTCCTCATAAGAAGAGGATTCTAACAAGCCTTCAGCTAGCTTTTCTATTGAAAGTGGGCATAGCAGCATACTGCATACATAAATTTCGTTCAGCCGGGCCTGCGCCATTCAGTTGACTTTCTTTGTAGCATTTGATGGAGTTGACTATTTTCTCCTTCTGTATCTCTTGACTCATATCCTCCATTTCTTATTTTGTGTTGATGATTTGCTGGCAAGTGGTGCCTAGCTTCCATGCTTTTGAACTATGATAGAAAATTATCATCTATAATTTTATTATCCCTCGAAGAAACATCAAACACTCTATAGGTACTTTTTGTTTGCTAGCTGTGTACAAGTTTGGTTGTAAGATTCTTAAAAAAATTGTTGTGTAAAAAAATTATTATCAATAAAAAAGGATCGGCAAATTATTCAGTTGATCTCCTAAATAATATAAGTTGGGAATGATGATCGAGTACGAGACAACATTACATCCATTTAAATTTGTCAAAGATTTTTTTACCATTTTCGTTCTGTGAGAAAAAAAAGGTTGGAAGTCTCTTCTAGTTTTCTTTTCTTTAAAATTTTAAGTTTAGGGGAGGCAGAGATCGAGGGGATGAGGCTTCCCTTTTCCAATGTCAGCGCATATGATGTGAGGACTTACAACGAATCAATAAATGAATGTTAAGTTAAGCAAGCTTGACCTTTCTGTGGATTGAAGCAAAGCTTGTTAGAGTTAGACCAAAGCATGTCCTTTGCTGGGCCACGCCGAAAGAACACTTTAATTGTGCCCATCACCTGAACATTTGGTCATGAGGTTTGTAACTCATGTTCCCAGGAAATATTATCTAATGATAGCCACAAACTCACCATAACAATTTGTATAAAATTTCTTGATTAATTTGAGCAAGAACAAAATATTATTGATGGTAGGAGACATAAAATAACTGAATGTTGCACGACATACATGGTCTTGAAAGCGAGGCTGAAATGCATCTGGCTATTCTTGGAGAATAAAGAGTCACAATGTTACATTCCCTTTGTTCTATACACTTTTAGCGTTTCAAAACAAACTGCTAATTAAAATAGTCTGCAAGGACTCAGGAATACTATAATATTAATTAATATTTCTTCTGGACGTATTGTAATGGGTTTCCTAATTCCTATAATCTAGAACATGAACACCTAAGGTTGCGTTAGTTTACCTGTTGGAAGTCATTAATTATATTATACGCATTATAAGAGAGAAATGTGAAAGATTTTTTTTTTTTTTTTTTGGCGTTGGACAAAACATTATAGAAAATCAAACACTACATGAGCAATTCTGTTTTCTGGCAGCAAATGGCATTCTTCTCCGCGCGAGTCTTGTCTCCTGTTAACTTGAAAATTGAATCACGAACTTCAATGGCTCAGTTAAGAGGGACTTCAAAGCACCACGATAATCAATGGTTGAGGCTCACTTATCCGGTACTGGTATCGTGATGCTTTTGAAGATTATCAAATTAACTTGGAGCCCTGCTGCAATCAACTTTGCAGACTAAAACAGGGAGGATTACTACGTTGTGCACTTATATAACTTTTCCAAAAACTGAAATATATAAAAGTTGATTTTAATTCGTAAAATAAAACTTAATTTATTTTACCTTTATTTAAACCTGACCTTAATTACTAATACCTACGTACATTAACAAAATCTCATCACAGGCATACAGACTGGGTATATATTTTCCAAATCTTATTTTATTAGCAATCCTTATAAACATGCATTTATTTATTTTCATCTCTTTTTTTACTTTATTTTCTTTCCTCCTATAACTTATCACATCTATCAATCAAAAGCTTACATTTATCCTTTACACTTATTAGATACATGTTTGTTAGTTGAATTTTTTTTTTAAATAATCAATTTATTTTTATATATCGCATGAAAAAGATCTTGAAAAGAAAATGATTGTTTTAAGGAAACATTAATTCCCCCAAATAAGTATTAGGCCTGATGGAAATGGTACGAAACGTTTTCTAACAAGCACTTGTAATGCGATTACAAATAGTCAAAATTGAAAGACAAGTTCCTACTTAATGTCATGGGGAAGGGGTAGAGAAGTAAACTTAATTAAATATATTTTTAAATATCTATTACAAAATGTTATGCAGTTAGCTGTGTAGCATGAACTCTTGCAGTCATGCTAGTGTACGTGTTTGGTTTTTCAATAACACAAGTTTTACCTTTTCAAGCATGCAGATGGATAAGTAACTGTCAAATGTGCATGTATATATTAATTAACAATGACATATTTTCCGCATCCTCAACCTCAAGTGTTCTCACTTTCTGACTAAGAGAAACTCTTGCGCTGGTGGTTCACGTCCCATTGCTGGTGCAGGTTTGGGTTTTAGCTATAGAATTAAAGTTCACGTGTGACGGTGTGGTTAATGTGTGTAAAGGTTTATAGTGGCCCGAAGAGATGCACTCAAGATGCACGATTGATCCAGTAACTGGGTAAGTGGGGCCGAAGAAGGATATAATTTTCTTTTTTGAAGAGTTGGAGTTTTAAGAAGAAAATGGAGTAGCAGAAGGTGATAGAAAAAAATAGGTGTTCGAATGTCTTAAAAAATAATTAATATTAGGTAGTTATTTTTATTTAGAAAATTTAATTATGTAAATAATATCATTTGTATGTTATTTTTCTTTTTATGTTTTAATGAAATATTCTATTCTTTTGTAATATTTATCCTGGAGATAATTGTATTTTTTGTTTTTCTAGATAAAATATTTGACTATTATTTATTTTTCTTTCAAATAATTTTCCTTTTCATGATATATATATATATATATATATTATTTTAAAAGTTATAAATAAATATATAATTAATTTGGATTAAAAGTGTTAATGATATTATATGTATAATTTGTAATCAAAATATTTTATTAATCTTTTGCCGACAAGTCAAACTTACAAACATTATATAGAAGTTTAACATTTTAAATTTTGAAACACATCAACAAACATCTCATTTTTTATCATCATTTTACTTTTTATATTCTCTTTGTTTCTCCTGACTTGTCTTTGTTCTTAATTTTTATTATTGTGGGGTTTTATTGTGTTTTCGATCTCATGATCCAACTCCAAGTGCAATTAAATATTAGGGGGAAAAATTATATAGCAAGTTGCACTAAAGATTTATCATAGTTTGTTTCAGAGTTGTAACATTTGTCACCACAAATGTTCTTTTTCTTCTATTTTTCAACCATTTGAAAGTAAATTAATTATTCTTTGATGGTTCTTAACTACTATCCTAAAAGATAAATTAGTGAGTAACATAATTTATTTAAATTTAGTATATTTTTAGAATATAATTAATAGATTTTTTTGTAAAAATATATGGTTAACATAAATGTCAATTTTTATTATACATTCTTTAAAGCTATTAGTGACATGTAAAATCGGTTATTGTTATTTATAATTTTGAGTCTTTAAAAATATGTTTAATATTTTTAATATAAATGTATTTTTACTATATGTTTTTAACTATTTTAGAAAATATATAAATATTTTGTTTAAATTTAATGTTTGATTTTGGCCCCCAGCCATTAAATCTTGGATTCGTCCGTCTTTTCCTGCACAAAAAAGGTTAAATTTTTTAGGAGGAGGACAAGACACAGCATAAAAAGCAGTATAAAGAAGTCATTGATCGAAAAATTCCAACACAACAACAAAAACTCAATAACGAGGCACTAAGCAACGGAAAAATATCTCTCCAAACTTGCAAAAATCTATGAGAAACACCAATAAAATAGAGCAAAAATGAACAAGAGACACACCAATTTTAACATAGGAATTTCTTATAGGTAACCCTGAGATTTGGTTGCATTTGTATAGAGATAAACAAATCTGGTGACTTATGCTTTGGCGAGGAATTTTAGACTTTGTTTGGGAGTTAGGAGGGGAAGAGAAGGGAATAAAAGAGATTCAAAAGGAAGGGAGGGAAAGGAAAATAAATGAAGTTTCTTTCTTCTTGTTTGGAAGTTAAAAATATATTAAGAGAGAGAAATTGAAAGTTAATAAGATGTTAAATGTGAAAATTATATAATTTAAATGTAAAAATATATTAAAAATATGTTTTAATATATTTTTGAATTTATAGTTGAGGTAAGATAGTAATTTTAATTATTTTTCCTTCTAAAAACTCTCAAATTGGAGGAACAACAATTTTTAGGCTTTGGAGAATTTCAAGAGGAGTTTTAAAAATCCTCAAATCCTTCTCCTCAAAAACAAAAAGATAAGTCTTTCCTCTTGTTGGGGGAAGCAGTTAAAAAATGAACCAAATCAAATGAAATTAGAATGGCTATTCCTCACGATTGCTCCTTGTGCGGCGGACACCATTAACAGTCCGCTGGATCAATTTGAAATAATCCCATTGATTGATATGAAGATAGGTGACTTGTATTTCTCATTCACAAATCCCTCTTTGTTTATGCTGCTCACTCTCGGTTTGGTCTTATTGCTGTTTCATTTTGTTACTAAAAATGGAGGAGGAAAGTTAGTACCCAATGCTTGGCAATCCTTGGTAGAGCTTATTTATGATTTCGTGCCTAACCTGGTAAACGAACAAATAGCCGGAAATGTGAAAAGATTAAGCTAGTCCCCGTAATTTCCATGATCCTCCTATTTGTATTGCTAAACAAGTTTTATTTGAAATAATACGAGTTTTTGCCTTTAAAAATACATTTACATTGTTAATACATTTATAACTAATAATAAAGGCAGTTTGGTTATCTTTTTACTATGTTACACACTAATTATTTATTTATTTATCTAACCTACCGTAAAATATGATAAACCACTCCTTCGTACTCTTCTGCTTTTTCTTTCACTATATTCAAAAGATGAACACTATTTCTTTGCTTTTTGTGTATATTAGTTATTTATAACAATATGTTCGACAATAAATTTTAGTTAATTTTTAATTTGTTTAGTAAATAATTTTTTAATAATTTTCAATAGATTTTAACATTTTTTTAAAAGATTAATTTCTAACTTTTTATATTTTTTTCATTTTTATTCTTAGTATATTTATTAAATTTTTTAATTATATTCTTAAATAAATCATAATTTTATTATTATTTTTTTTATCATTTTACACTTTTCTATTATTTTAACAATTCATTATTTCAAATACTTATAATTTAATAAATTGATTTTTTTGTCAAACATAATCTAAATATATATAAAAAAACAATAACATAAAATTAATATACATGTTAATGTATAACACAAAATATTATTACAATATATCAAATTTAATATTTTATAAAAAAATACAGATAGATAGGAAGGCAGGATTATGCTATCTTTCAGCTGGCTATAATTAAAGTAATGTATTTAAATTAAACTCTAATAACATTTTCCTTAATTGGAAAGAAAGCAATATTTTATTTTACTTTGGGATGACAGCTAAGAGTCCACGAATCACAAAAGAAACGCGCCAGGGATGGATGATGGATGGTTGAAGACAGTAAGTAATGGCTGAGGCCACGAATCTAAGCGCCTCATACTACTAAAAGTCAATAACCATCGGAACGTTCACGCGCCAAACAGTCAATGAAAATAATATCTGACGTGTCCTCACTTCGCCAATCACAAAGTACCAAACAACACAAAATAGTGCGATGTGAACAAAGGTAGATAAAATTATCCAAAAATCAACCACGTCAGAGGCGAAACGCGGAGAAGCAATTATTTCCTTCATTCCCGCTCTTGCTAATACCGAAAATAATGGTGCCAAACCAAATTTTAAATTTTGCAAAAACGAAACGTATTCTATTCTGGGCGGTTTCCTGGGTTAAAAAGTTCGTTTCGCTGTTGACTCTATTTTTTGAAAACTGCTACCGCCAAACGTCGCTCTAGTAACACACTCATAATCTGAACCGTTCATCAACCTATAAAACGGAAAACCCAACCACGGTGGTTGTGGCCTGCGATTGTAATAGTCAAAACCGGCGTGTGATTTTAACGTTTTTGTTATTATATGCTTGCGTTGGACCAGGCCAGTTTTGTTTTTTTAAAATCCTAGGTTCGGTCAAAAATAAGAATCATCCAGGGAAGAACTTTTGAATTTACGGAGCCATCAACGAACGATCAATTCAATTTACTTTTTTTTATATAAAAAAATTAAAAGAAGAGAGAGACTATTACCAATAATAGTCAAGCCCCACCACGTGACCAAATATCTTCACACGCTTGCCACTTGCTAGATCACGCCCTCTCTATTCTAATTTCTAAATCTTATGCATATATTTATATTTAAATTGAAAAAGGGTACAGGAACAGAGATCCTGATAAGAGAGAACGGAAACAAGAGAGATAAAGCTAAAGAAATTAAATACCACCAATTTCGCCCTTGTATCGTTGCTTCAAACTTCAAACTCCTCTGCGGTTTCCCCTCTTGTTCTTCTTCACAGGTAACTCAAATCAAAATTCACTAATAACCAAATAAAATTTATACCATAAAATTTAATTAAACTCTCGTGTTCCTTCTGCTTTGCCTTGACATGAGAACTCAACTGAATTTTATCGAACGTTTTAACTGAAAATAGTGGGTTCATTTTGTGCCTAGAAATGGAGGTAGCAGTGGCCAAAGCGTTGAAACCGAGTTTAAGGAGAGAGTTCATCGTTCAGCAAATGCTCTGCGAGGATATTTTCAGCCTGAACGCCAACACCGTCGCCGCCGGCGAAGATTTCTCCGTCGACGACCTATTTGACTTCTCTAACGGCTCTCTTCACTGCGAACAACAACAAGAATACGACGAAGAGAAACATTGTTTATCGGCTTCTCCGGACCGCGGAGAAGACGATTGCAACTCCAATTCCACCGGAGTTTCCTATGATTCACTTTTCTCCACCGAATTAACCGTTCCGGTAACTCTCTCTCTCGGTTTGCTCCTGTTTTCAAACCCTAATTTTGTTTTCTAATACATGGAATTTGTGTAGGCCGGTGATTTGGAGGACCTAGAGTGGGTTTCGCACTTTGTGGACGATTCACTCCCGGAGCTGTCACTTCTATACCCGGTTCGTTCGGAGGAAGCAAACCGGTTTGTTGAACCGGAACCCTCAGCGAAGAAAACGCCTCGTTTTCCGTGGGAAATGAAAATAACGACCAAGGCGAGAACCGTACGGAATAGGAAGCCCAGCAACAGTCGCGTGTGGTCGTTGGGCAGCCCGTTGCTCTCGCTGCCGTCTTCGCCGTCTTCGTGTTCTTCTTCGGTGACGGAGCCGCCGGCTAAGAAGCAGAAGAAGCGAGCCGAGGCCCAGGCCCAGCCCGTTGGGGCCCAGATTCAGCGGCGGTGCAGTCACTGCCATGTGCAGAAGACGCCGCAGTGGAGGACCGGCCCACTGGGCGCGAAGACCCTCTGCAACGCGTGCGGGGTTCGGTACAAGTCGGGTCGGTTATTTTCGGAGTATAGACCGGCGTGTAGCCCCACCTTCTGCAGCGATATTCACTCCAATAGTCACCGTAAAGTGTTAGAGATTCGGAAGAGGAAAGACGTGGCTGAACCGGATACCGGCTTGGCCCAGGCCCAGACTCAAATGGTTCCCGCCTGCTGATATCTTACTTAGATTAGGGAATTTGCAGTTTAGGTTTAGGGTATACAAACCCGGTTTGAACCGGTTCGGTTTTTGTATGATATTTGGTGGGTTTTTTTAGTTTCAGTTAGTGCTAGGCAGTAGTCACTAGTCAGGTAACCAACCGATAATATTAGGAATTAGTAGTACGTAGGCATTGATTGTTTGTAAGGTCGTATTGTATCCCATTTTGCTAGCGTTGTTGATTTTATTTAATGTAATACAAATAGTTTAAGTTAACTGGAGGAAGAGCGGTTTAATTATGAAGATTATTTAAATTTTGGGCATATTTTATTTTATTTTACTTGGCCCTTTGTCAATAATATTGTTGGGCTGAAAACTAAAATTGAATCGTTCAACTTAGTTCAGCGGATCGTTTTGGCTTTGGTGAGAGAAAGGGAGAGGTGGGTCAGAGGGAGTTGGGTGGCATGGCATGGCGTGGCACTCATTTGAGACCACTGAAGGTGTGTTAGTGCCAAATGGAGGTGGATTAGTTGATCTTTTTCGTCGTCTTTTTGTTGGAGTGATAAATGGATTTGTTTCGTTGACAAGTAGTGGGTCAAATAGGGTCGTGACTTGAAACATGCGCTCCCCTTTTGGATGTGCTAGTGCAGTGGGCAATTGTTTTTTAAGTGCTATAGGGAGTGTCTGTTTATTGCAATCTATGTAACGTGCGTGCATGTGGGTGAAGGTAGTAGTTGGTGGTGGGGCAAGAAATTATTTGAAGGATAGAATAAACAAGTGTCGATGGTAGCAACAACCATTCAATGAATAACATGCATCGGATGGAAGGTTGTTGGTACTGAATCTTTGGACTTTGGAAGTGGAAACCACCCAAATTAAAAAAAGCTAGGTCCATTCTATTTGGGCATGACATCACACCACTTTGGGGGGATTACTGTGTTATAGTGCTTACATACTAATGTAAAAGCTAAGAAAAAAATTATAAGAGGAATTGAACTACAGCCTAGATAAAAATATCTTTAGTTTGTATTTTTGCATTTTATTTTCATTATTTATTTTTTATAAATATACAAATATAATTTTTATTTTCATTATTTTTCTTAAGAATTTATTAAAATATAAAATAAAAACTGACATTTTATAACTATTGATAAAGATATATCTATTTGAAATTATTTTCATTAGAATAATGGTTGGAGCCCTACTCTAGGTTTTTTAGGTATGAATGAATATTATATTAGAACGAATTGGTTGACTTCAGTTTATTTCTTTGGATCTGTTTATCAAGGTTTCAGAAAATAGTTTATTACTGTAATTTTGGTTGTAACCTCAAATTTTTGAGAATTTTTTACAATTTCAAAGTAACCTTAATTATTGTCACATTAATTGTATTTCTATATAATTTCCTATAATATCAAGAATTGTGATGGCAATTGCGATCATAATTAAAAACTTTTTTTATTGTTATAGATTCTTGAGTAACAAACAAAAAGGAAGGTCTATATAATAGAATTAGTGAAGTAAGGACTAACCTTTATAATTAAATGTAGTTCCATTTATCAACTTAATCATGAGTTGACCTTTATGATTTTAAATATTATCAGTCAAGTGAATATAGTTACTCAGGACAAATATAAAAAAAAATACATACTTTTGTTTTATATTTTAGGATACATTCTTGGTCATTGTGTTGGTGGATCACTTGATAGATAGTCCAATATGAATCATTAATGGTGGCCTTTAGATTGATATAATGTTTAATATATTATGTTATACTCTTTCAATAATAGTATTGTGTATTTCCTTCTCCCCCTACAACTATCCCTTCATTTTCAAATCTTTTTCATTCCTTCGAAAATCAAAATACTTTAACAAACATTCTCCATTTTAGTCATTCTCATCACCACTGTGGTTAACAATCATGGTTTCACTGCCACCATCACTGTCACTTATGACATCTTTTACGACAAGCAAGTTTTCCACCATCAACTTTCTCGTTGAGCACAAAACCTTTGGGGAGACAAAAAGAGAAGAATAGTGTGCACCATCGGTCGTGTGCCTCGTCAGAATCACACACTTACGCGACAACGACGTTGTAGACCATAAAAACAAATCTTGGTTTCATAATGGGAGCATAACTGTAAGAGGGTGGTCTTAAAGGTTTGGCAACAATGGCGTCGTTCTCGAAGGTTGAACAACCATGTTGTCCTTCTCGTAGAGGTGGCCCAGTACGATAGCACAACAGTACCTCTGGTAACTGTGCACCACCTGTCTTCAAAAGGAAGAGAAATCGACGACAAATCTAGTGGCTCTCACGGCGAACTCAAGACTGAAAATGTTGTCGTTGGTGACAATGGAAGCAAATAGAGCGAGGGAACTTGGTGTGGATGTCATGGGCGAGAAGATGTCACTGAAACAAGCTTGAAGTCTTCTACTATGTAGAATGTAACGTCTGGCCACTTGCAGGATCAATGATTGTCCCCACATACCAACACAAGACTTTTCAGTGTGTTTTGTCCTCACTCACACACTTTCTGAGAAACTTCCCAGGAGGTCACCCATCCCATAATTGCTCCACGTCAAGCACGCTTAACTGTGGAGTTCTTAAGTTATGGGCTATCAAAAAGTAGATGCACCTTGTTGGTATAGGTAGTACCTATTATTTCCTTTAAGTTATTCTCAACTGTATAGTCCCATACCTGCACAGCCTCTGGATCCCTCTCGTTCGGGTGTGTATTCGATTCATTCATGTACCCTTCCCGTTGGAAGCCTGCTAGGAGCCGCTCCTTGTTTGTGCTTCATTGCACCAGCGATCACTCCTCGCCCTCGTCAGCGCCCGGGATGTTACATCGAATGGTATTTTGCTTGTAGTTCCTTATCGAAGTTCTCGAGTGCGTGAGTATTCGGCAGAGCAAAAGAGGGTACCTGCAAAAGGCACTCCAACGCTAAAGTGAGGGTTCGACTCAGAGCGATTAATGAAATATAGTAAGTATGCGAGAATGAATAAGTCCTCTTACTTGGGGATTCATCCTTTTTTATACTAACCTAGTTGGGCCTGGGGTCTATGGGTCTATCACATCTTGATTACCAGTTATGTGATACTCCTTCTAATCATGCTTTGGTACTTCTAATCAAGTGATTACCCATAAGTGGATTTAGTGGTGATAATCACGTTGAATGGTATTCATTGCTCACACATGTTGAAGGTTAAGACATATTATTCGACATATCTGGATATGTGGTTGAATGGTGTGTTCGGGTTAGGTGTGTCAGGTGTCTCTTTGGCCTGACGGAGTACTTTATCTGGTATACTATGGTTACAAATTAAGGAATGAAAAAAGAGTGGAACCATATTTAGAATATGTAAATCAATTATGCATGCCACATATAATAACCAAGGCTAAAAAAAAAAAATTGGGCTTGGCCTCTGGAATCTGGCATGAATAGCGCCAGATGCGGCGCCGTTAGCACCAGAATGGCGCAAGTAGCGCCAGAATTGGCGCGATTAGCGCTAGAAGGCACCAGATGGTCATTTCTCTTTGGAATCTGGCGCAGTTATCGCCAGATTGGCATGATTAGCGCGGGGACGCGGCCACTTAAGTGACTCATTTCTCTCATTTTCTTCACAAAACATAACCCCTCTTCTTCCTTCTCCGTTTTCCATCATTGTTGAGCTTGCAAAGCTTCATACCCGCTCATTCCTTGACCAAAACACTTCACTTTCAACATGAAAGTTGAAGGAAATCATCCAGTGAGTTAGATTCCAACCTCCATTTTCCTTGAAAACCATCAAACAGAGAGATCGTTTTCTCTAGGAAACTTCATAAAGTTTGAGTTTGGAGGGGAAAGAAGGCGTTTTAAGGACATTCAAGCTTGGAGAAGTTGTCCTCTAGCCTTCCTTGTCAATTTAGAGGTAAGAAACACAAATTCTACCGATTATTTAAGAATTTGTTCTTGAGATGAATAGTGATCCATTTGAGTTAGAGCTGAAATTAGGTTTGAGTCCTTTGAAAAATTATGCTCAGGAGGTTGTTGTGATGAAGGTTTAGTCTTGATATATAAATTTTAGGGACTTTGGAATTTAGCTCTGAGAAATGTATGTGTAGGAAGAATGTTGGTTAGATTGATGATATTATGATGTGTATGAGCCTTTGTGCATTCACAAGATGTGTTTAGAATACTATATAAATGGTGAAAATATGTTGAAGTAACTGTTTTAGCCACCTTGATAATCATTGAAATGTGGCATGGATAGAGTATTGAACTCTTTGGATTGGTTTATGCAAAGTCTTAAGGAGTAATGCCTTGGTTAGGCCGAGATAGATCATGTTGGGGGTCTGCAAGTTACCAATTAGGTGACTAGCTCTTATAGCTTAGAAAAAAGGTTTATATGAAAAAGAATAGCGTTTCTTTTCATTCTAACGGTTGAAAATCGTTATTGATTGTTTGTATGCCTTTATGTAGGGCGTGATACAGAGGTTATTAGTGGTTTTAACCACGAGGACGGGAGAACCAGTGTAGCACTTGGAGCAGGTAAGCTCTTTGTACTTGGGAGTTATTCCCATTGACTGTGTTCCACCATACTCCGAGGGAGTAATGATTATTGTATGTCATGATGCATGTGTATTGAAATTGTGTCTTACTGCTTTTGACTGAAAACATGTATATGATGTACATTGTGATGATATGTTGTGTGTTGATGAGATTCTCTGACCAGTAGAATAGATTACTTATGGATTTCCATTAGAAATGTGCCCTTAAGTGGATGATCTTTTCTTGGAAGTTCCATATATGTATGAGTAATGTCCTGAGAGAATTTGTCTTTCGGTGGATGATCTTTCTCAGGCAACGTGTGCAGAGTCCTGAGAGAATGTGTCCTTCAGTGAATGGTCTTTCTCAAGCAATGTTATATGTGATATATATATATATATGCTATAATTGTGTTGCATTCCTAATGTTGGTAGCGCCCATCGGAATGACACATGTGTTGTGATATACATGTGATGTGTTTTGAGAGCCATGATGGCTAGATGGTGTGATGCCAATTTTGATGCTATATGTCATAGAAGTGAACCAGAGGGAAGAGAGACATCCAAGAACCTTGAGTTTACTGAGATTTGATCTCACCCTGTGTGTGGGGATTACATTTTGCAGGTGATGCTCAGCGAGCGGATAGTGGATCCCAGGGCAAGAGGCCCGAGTAGGGATATGGTTTTGTGTGAACCTTAGGCATATATTTTGAGAGCATGTCGGCTCATTATTTTGTTATGCCTGTATTTTGTACCCCTGAGGGGAAGATGCACATATTAATGTACATTGTGTATCTTGAGAGATATGGATGTATGTTGAGAGGACTGAGTATGTGATACCTTATTTTGCATAGTCATTGTTGAGATACATTTACTGAGATATATGTATATGGCTTATTTTGGTCCTCTAGTTGTATGATGCGAGTAATTACCATACATGATGTAAAGATGATATTGTTGATGACGTTTGATGATGTCATTTTGTTAATTACTTCTGAATTAATTAGCTTTAATTACTTGCTGCGCTTAACGACCATAAATAAATGTTAATGAAACGGATGCATACGGGACGTTACACCACAAACCATTCAACCTCACCAAAATTTTAGGCTTTTCTATGAGCGAAGGTTATGTAGCAAACTACTTGCTATTTAGGCTTCCACATGGCCTCATGGACGCATGACGTATGCTCAAGCTCAATTTTAATATTAGTTAATTTGTTAAAATTGGAATGTTATATAGGCCAATTCTAAAATGAACCACTAAGTCACGTGGTTCATTATGCACCACTTTTTGTAACAGTTAGATATATCAACTTGTATGGTATTATCATAAATCCTCCCACACTATAATATTTCCTCTTTTCCCTCCTTTCTAACCATTCCTTAGTCTCTCTCATTCCTCACACATGTTGAAACCAAGACATATTGTTCGACATATGCGAATACGTGACTGAATAGTGTGTTTGATTTAGGTGTGTTAGGTGTCTCTTCAGTGTGACCAAGTATTTTATCCTATTTATCATGGTTGCATACTAAGGAATAAAAGGAATGAAGAAATAGCTCATAGAAAAGCCTAAAATTTTGGTGAGGTGAGACTGAATGGTTTGTGGCGTGCATCATTGATTTACATATACTTGCTGATATAAAATTTTGGTGGATAAAGAACAAGTCGAACTTTGATTAACTCCAATAAGTGAAATGACTAAGCCTTTCATTTCCTTGGTTACAAAGGAATAACTATTTTTTTTCTGTAGGAAAAAAAAGTAAACAATCTTCCTCCTATAAATCTCGTCATTTCATGAAATCAAATATCGAGATTTTTGCTGGAGTTTTTGGAACTTCGAAATTGAAACACTCAAATATTTGCTCAATATTTGGACAATTCTATGCTTGCTTACAAGAGACCCAACATGAAGACTAGGTTAGAACCTGGAACAGAACAGGGGCTTCGATTTGACCATTTTATTTTGATTTTTAAGTTTTAACATAGCGTACACGGCATGGCAACTTGCCAGTTGCCAACTACATACCCACTATACCGGCTATTAGAGTACTACATTATACGGTGACCAATTTTTTTTCAACATTTACATTTGCTTCCAAAAACCAATGGGTATTATCGTTTAAAAAAAAAGACCGATGGGTACTAATTGGGTAGAACACGGATTGGAAATGAGTTTTATCAAATTTTGTTCAACTTGATTTAATTTGATAAAAATTGGTTCAATTCAAACTTCACTCGAGTTTAACATAAACTATTTTTTTTTTACTTAAAACTTTATTTGAATTACATATGCAAATAATTCAATTAATCTCGTTAGTTCCAATTGCGTGAGCTAGTCAAAATAATTTGCATGTAGGACCTTCGCAATTTACCACCAAATAATAGTTTCCAGACAAATAAATAAATATATATATATATATATATTAATACAATTTGGATCTTATTAAAATTTAAATACTGAGATTTAAAATACTACCGTTATAATTAATAATGTCATAAGGTTATTAATAGTTACACGTGATTAACTATGCGTGTAAATATATTTTACTTTATCTCGCAAGTAGTTAAATATAAATGGATATATGTAGTTAATAATATTATGAAATTATTGAAATATTTAATGGCGATTAACTTTACTTCACAAGTGATTAATAATGCGATAAAGTTATTGAAATGCCTAATTAATGATTAATTGTGCATTAAAAGTGGTGAATATTAACAACGTATCGATAATTGTACTACTACTATAAAATAATCTTCATTTACTTTTTATCACTTGTGAAATAAACTTAACTATATTTACACAAATAGTTAGTCGCGTATCTAAGTAGAGGACGGGTGGACAATTCCTAAATATTGAAAATATCTTGGAAAAAGATGAAATTTTGCATTTATGATATTGAAATATGATTGCACCTTATTAACTACGTAAATGATGGAGTCTTACCAAACTAATAAAAGTAGTTCTAACATAAGTTGGTCAATTAACGACTGCAAAGAACTCACTATGTGATTTGCTTCTAGCGATAAATCTACAATTTTGGTTCTTTCAGAAAGCTAGGAATTTTCTGATGTTACAATTTCTAGGAGGGTTGGTGATCACATCACATGAACGATTAACACAGACCCTGACCCCGAAAGAAGCTTGCTCTTGGAAATAATAGGAATGCAATAGCTAAAATAAATGCAGAAAAGGAGAATCACATGCAGAAACAAAAGGAGGTAAATGAACATGAAGACAAATGTTTAAAGCGGGAAAAAAGAAACCACTTCTTTTCCTGTATAAAAAGTTTAGAAGTTGGCCAAAACAAAGCATTGAAAGCAGCATAAAGAAACAACTTATTCTAATCTTTTCTTCAATAGGAAAATAATTTTTTTTCCTGGGGAACCATGAGGTATCATTAGAAGAAGTATCAGACTTTGTCAAAAGTCGAGTCCAGTTTCCGGTGCTTCTATCAGCTTTATTCAAATCAGCAAATGAAAGTTGAGAAATTGTAGCAATATATTTTCTTAACAGAATTGAAAAAGAAAAAAAAATCAAACGAATTTTAAGTTTGATTTAAATATCTTTTTACTCTTTCAACTTTGAATAATTATCTTTTTAGTCATTTAAAAAATAATTTATTTTATCAATATTTTAAATTTTTAAAAAATTACTTTAGTCTCTCTCTTATTATTTGTGCTAATAGTATTATAATTTGTGATAATTTATCATCATTAATTTTTTGATTTAATTTCTTTAAAAATGATTTGTCACATATTAAAACAGTCAAAATATGTAAATATTATGACAATTTTTTATTTTTATTTTTTAAAATCAACATGATATATTAAAAAAATCACCAAATCATATAAGTAAAATATTTTAATGATTTGAAATCATTAAAAATTATTTTTAAAAAATTTAAAAATAAATTTTGACAAATTGTTATAAATTATAAAATCGTAAACATATAGAAAATAAAGAGGAACTAAAAATATTATTTCAAAAATTTAAAAGACTAATAAAAATAAATTATTTAAAAAAATGAAAAATAGAAATTTAAATTTAAATTACTAAAAACACATCTAACCTTAAAATTATTAAACACAGACATGACAGCTATCGAACAAAGTAGGCCCGTATGAAAATTCTTTGCCGCCTTCGGTAAGTAATGTCACAGCTTAAGCTTGCAAAATAGAATAATATTGTTGTTCTTGGTATTATTAGAGACATTTATTTTTTGTTTGATTCAACTTATTTTTAAAACATTTATATTTTTCAATTTACTGATAAAAGTTTTAAAAATAAATATTCTTTCCGAATATTCTAGAAAATTGAAATATGACATGAGTTATCCTTACTTTTACACACCACCACAAGAATACTTTGGAGCCTCGAAAGAAGAATAAAAAAATATCTTAGATTGCGAAATGATAACACAATAGTCTTTCATTTCACTTAACGCCATCAATGCTACAAATATCAAACCAATATGATCTTTTTTTATTTTGTACACAACTTTCTCGGTGGGACTTATTAAAATATCACCAACGATCATTAAAATTACCATATTATATTTAAAAGTCCTTTCAACATTAAGACTTAGAATCTGTTCGTTTGCAGAAAAAGTGAATAGAAAATGTGAGAAATAAATAGTACAAATGACATAAAACTCACTTTTATTTTAATTCAAAATTTTCATCTCAATTCAATTTCATTTCTTTTCACTTTATTAAGGAATAATTAATCCTTTAACATTCCATATATAACAATATCAATGTCAGCTCCTTCCATTCTGATTAACACATAATAACCTACTTTCGGATGGGTGCAATTCAATCCCAACAACTTTTTTGGGGGATCAATAATCCCAATCATCGAAATCTATTCATTTTAACATTTTGATTTGGGAGTAGGGGAAGGGGTATATTGAACATTTACTAAAGGGTGAAATTTACCCAAAATAAATATTAAATTTGAAACTTTAATCTTGTAACAATGGAAAACAATGGGTGCTCCTACCATAACAGAAACCTAAAGAAAAGGGTAAACTGAGGAGACCAATACAATTCACCTTCCACTCAATTTACTTGGACTATAATATGATGCGGATTACAGCGTGACCCACTGTAGATATGGAGACAAGAGTACCTATGCAGTATTTGATCACATCATACTTTGCAGCTTCTAACTGGGCTCTTCATCATGAATTTCCTGAAAGCAATATCCAAGTTCAAAACTTAGATCCAAACCAAACATTCACCAATAAAAACTTAAAAATAATCATAAACTCACCCGATCAAGTTTGTTTGTCAAATTTGTGGTTTCAGCATTTTGATTGGCAAGCTCATCCCGTATGCGTCTGTGCTTAGATTTGAAAAATCAATAAATGAGACAATAATATTATGTTATTTCCTAAAAGAATTTGTTCAAAACATGTGATATGTTTTCACATACCCTCTTTCAAGATTCAAGTCCAGACGTTGCCCAGCAGTTACTTTGTTAATCTCATACCTGTCACAGATAATCAATATAATAAAGACATTGTAGCATTATTTGAGGAAGAAGAAATCAAATTTGTTTCCGTTGGAAAAAGATTTGTGTTTAATACTTCATGGTGCATACCTCAATCCACTTCTCATCTTCTCTATGTCACTACGAAGCTTTTCAGTCTCGCGTTGCAACAAAGAAAAATGATGCTCCTGCATCACCAATCAATGAAAAGGATGACTTGTATGAATTGGAGCAATAATGACTTTTAAGTTTTAACAATTACAATGTCTAATCTTTGCAAAACTAGCACAAAACAACACTATGCCTAGACATCATTTTCTGTTATTTCCCAATGGAATAAGTTATGGTCACGTATAGACTATTGAGCACCATAATACGCAAATGAATTTAAATAAATCAATGCCAAATCCTAACTCCAGATCTGAATTGACAAAGGTCTGATATTCAGTACAAAATTTGAAACCACTGTCCCTCAGGCCAACACCAACCCGCTCCTCTACTTTCCTTTTCCTACTACATCTAGCACCTTGCTTTGGAAGAAAGTAACAATTAAGTATACACATAGCATGTGTCATCTAAATACTAAAATGTAGGCCCCTCCCCATTAATTGGATTCATATGATGGATGGGATTATCAAAGTGATATTGATTCTCCCATTGCTTACTTGTATGCACGAACCCCTCCTGCCCCAAACAGAGAACCAAATTAAAGAGAGACCTCATATCAACATGATGTAACACAGCACAGTTTAAAATAGTTGCTGAATGCACAGAAGAGCAACATTTTACACTGCCCTTAACTAGGTTGTTGTTTTGGTAGGGATAGCTTTCAAGTTAGCAATGTTTTAAGGCCTTGGTTTAGTCAGTTCTGGTACTCAGGATAGTAGTTCCTTGGGCTGGTTCTCTTATTACTATCTGTATTGGGTTAAGGTACCCCTTGTACCTTTTTCTTTGTACATATATGATCTTTTTGGCTGATAAAAAACTGCCTTAACTAAACTGTTAGTATTTCCTTTCATTTTTCGGTGAGTACAACTGAAAATAGTAACTACAACCAAGGTCAAAGAAAAGTCAAACTAAAGAACAAGATCACTTGTCTTGTGTGCAAAGGAGAGCCCTATTATATTGACAAAACACAACAGTGGTTTGATTATTGGTTTTTAGGGCATTATTAAAACAAGTCATTTGTAGAACTTCAAGAGAAAACACAGAGAAGAAAAAAATGCAGACTAAACACGAAGGTAGGAAAATAAAAAGTTTCTTATTATCATATGCTTAATATAGTGATGAAAAAGGTTTCTCAAGTACCCTTTACTATATAGTTTCTTTAGTTAACATATTTAACAAAAGAATTAATGAGAGGTCCATGCAAACATAATGCAGCAAATGCCATAGTGGATATCTATGCAAATTTCAATGTTAAGACAATGATACACCATGCATTAAGGCCAAGGCATTTCCTTCTCAAAATTCTATAAATTGACAGTACAACTTCATATCATACACAAGAGTTCTTTATCAATCTTTCTCTCCGCAGATTGAGATTTTTGGTTGTCTGCACAGTATTATGTCAAACCTCCACATCCCATCCTTGATCCTAAACCTTCTCTTTAATATGCAATAAAAAAAGGAACTCCCAACATATACCATTGATAAGTGTTGTGAATCATTACTTTTTCATTTATTTCACACAACACTTCATCTTAAATTTTCCTTAATTGATGCTTAGTTTGGGCCTTTTTGTTAAGTTTTACAGTTTTTCTTAGTTCTTAGTTCGTTGTGAATAAATCTTAGGAATAATGTAGTTTTGGTTGTGATTTTGCAGAGCTTGATGCATCAACAAGGTAGGAAGATTACTTGGGGTCATGAAGCAATCCACTTAGCGCATCTGAGCCAACCTGGAAGGACACGTGGCAAGCATTTGGAGGCTGCTGGAGGTAAATCTGAAGTTTGGTGCGTGCTGAACTAATTGTTCTCATTGCCACTGATTTAGGCTAAGCTCGCAGTCACTTAACCAAGTGCTGCTTTTGTGTGTGCACTTAGCACAAAAACTGGGTTAAGCGCAAGCCTTTATGAATAAAAATGACAGTGTAGTGCTTTAGAGCCTATTTTAAAAAGGCATTGTTACATTGTTGGGGGAATCACTCTAAGGCATATGTATTTCGACTGAGACCTCTTTGGGTGCCCTTGTTCTTCATTATTTTTCACTTTCCTTTGTATTTTCTTCTTGTTTTGGGTCTCTCATGACTATGAGAGGCTAATTTAACCATTGTTGGGGGCTTGGATATCAAAAACTCGGTGATGTAATTATCTTTACTATCCATTTAATGTTATTTCAATATTATTGCTTTCTTTCTATGTTTATTGTCTTGTCTATGATTTGATCACTCATGTGTATGTATGTTGTAGTGTAATGATCATTGGGAAATGTTTTTACACTAAAAACTGAAAGAGGCTTCTTGTTAAACTCATATCTAAGGATGAAATGATGTTGATTAGCTTTTTTAAACCTTTGCTCTTAATCAAATCACTTGGTTTAACTTTCTAAGGGATTAGGAGTAGAATCAAGTGATTTATGCTCTTTCACATGAGGGATCATTGTTAGAGTAGATTAGTTGGTAAGGTAATAGTTGGAATAATATTGATCGGTGAAAAATCATTAATGTTACATCAAGAGTTCATTTGGTAGGACAAGCACCCCACATTTCTACACAATCTGCACTAAGTTATCTCTTGCACCCAAAGTGTTTGTGTTTTTGCCTCTTGGAACTTTGCACTGTTTCTAATGCTTTGCTTAATCTTGAGCTCTAAATTTCTACACTTTTACCTTAAAAATCAATCAACTCATTTTATTCCATTGCTTAGAACTTGGTTCACACAAACTACTCAGCACAAACAAAGTCCATGTAGATACAACACTCGATCTTACCGTTGTATTACTACTTGTGTGATTTGGTTCACTTGCTAATCAATTAACAACCATCACTTCAAATCCCAGTACAGAATACAAAATCTGTTTCATGTTCAGGAAACATGAATTGAAATTGGCACCGCCTTATTTGTCTTTCAAAAAGACCAGGAGCGTGTGATCCACCAAATAAAACATCCATTTTCACTAGCTAGGTATACAAAGCAAGTCATTATTCTGTGTGTTTTAGGCATTTTAGTTATTGCAGACCACACCTGAACTTCAATGATAACCTGACATTCCAAGTTTCTGCTTTTTATTAGACATTATACTTTTTCATCAAACATATTCTAGTTTTTATTTCTTAACCACTGGACACTTGTTAGCAGAACCTTTGAAGTTATAATGGTTACAACTTGCAAGAGCAACACAAAAATTCCTCCAATCTCCAAAGATTCCTCTAGTCCTAGGGATTCATTGTATAACACTAACATCTATTCTCACTAGCAAACTTTTTCCACCAGAAAAACCAGTTGCTATAGTAGTGATATATGAATTCCAATCTGATATTGTTATGGCTAATCAAAGGCCGTGACTGTTCTAGTTGAAAGTGAAAAGAGTAAATAGCTAACAATGTAAATGATTTTTATACTATCATCAAATCACAATCTGTCATGTAAGTAAGATGTATGCATAAAAATTAAACTCTATATAAAAATAACTGTCTTAAAAGTGATACAAACAATGATATCAGATTGATTGGCAATATAAATTCGTAACCATGTATGATGCATATAAATTAAACATTTAAACTCTAAAAAATACCTGAGAACTTTGCACTTCAGATTTGAAGTAGGACAGGTTCGATGAAAACATATGTAAATTCGCAATGCTGGTGAAAAAAAGAAGAAAAAGAAATCCCCTCACCTTTTGCATTTCTGATTTTGAAACAAAAGACTGAGCTACATTTTCCAGGCTATCATTTAGAACTTCGGTAATGGCAGAAGTTATTGCTTCGGCCTGTTTGGACGGAACTCCTTTTGCCTCTAAGCCCCATACGTAGGACAATTAAATTATCTCAAAATTCAAACCACAAGTGCAGCAATTTATGAAACAAAAACAAAAAGATAATTTACCAGCCCAAGGGTATCGACGAGGAAGACGCGCTTTACATTGCCGGCCAGCGATAGGTGTCTCGTAAAAGGGAGTAAAGAAACGAGGTCGCAGTGCTTGACGATGATTGGAACACAAATGAAAAGCACGTTTGCACAACGCCATTCAAGTAATGGAACGGAAAAGAATAACTTTAATATTTATTTGATAAAATCAAAGTTAAAATCATCATAATTTTATGATAATTTCAAATTATCACTGAATAAATATGAATAAAAATATAATTAATTAATTTTAAAAAAAATGTAGAAGAAAAATAAGTGAACTTTTAGACTGAATTTGTAGATTAAAGTTAGATTATATCTTCAAAAGGAACATCTATTAAAATTTATTAATTATTGCAAATTTTATCTTTAATATTTAAAATTATATATTGATTTTTAAAACCAAATTATATACTAATTTTAAGAATCTAAATAAACGTAAAGATAATTAATGAAGGGAATCCACAGTAAAAAATATTTTATTGCTTTAATAATTATAGATGAATAGAGAAATACTACATGTAATAATCATGTGTCGTATGAGT
>PYAF01002694.1:67853-82437 GCA_007407185.1 Glycine tomentella | reverse complement strand
GGTAATTATAATAGATATATATATATATATATATTTTTTTTATTTAAACTTTTTAATTATTAAATTAATTATTGTTAACAAATATAGTTTCTTAAAAAAAACATTTTTAGTTCATAAAATTATATAAATATAGTAATTAAGTTATTATCATAAGTGTGTATATATATATATATATTAATTTGAAATTATAAATAATTAAATTAATTATTATCAACATAATTATGATAAAAAATTACTTATTACTTATTAAAATTAATTAAATATTTTTTAATTTTAAAACTCTATAAAATTATTTTTACTTAAAAATCATATAAATAACTTTATAAATAAAAATTATATTGATTAATTTTTTATATTATATCCTGTCAAAAAAATAATTATATTATAAGGTTTAAATTTTATTCTAAAATTAAATTAAATCTAATTAATGTTTTTATAAATCTGACACTATATTTATAATTAACTTATTAAATATCCTTTTATTATAAATTAAATTCAAATTACTTTATTAATAATGTCATTATTTAAATTAGTTTTAATTTTATGATACAAATCTTAAATATTATTCATGGAATATAATTTTGCTCAAGAACATTGTGGATATAAAATTATCTCTTTATGAATAAAATAATTTTATTTTTTATGGTAGTCACCATAAATATCATTTAGTAGATAATTCTATTCAATATCCTTGTTAACAACTGTTACGGATAAAGATATTTATCTTTTATCTTGTTAACCCAAATATTCAAAATATCTTAACCAACCAAGAACAGAATATATATAAACAGAAGATATATTGTTATCTTCTAATTATTCATATCTCCGGATATCCCGGTAAAAGATAACAGGTTTCAACCGTCTACCATCAAGGTTCAGGTTAGAATTCTATAAATAAAGCCTACTCCATGGTGAAAGGTACACACACAATTCTGACTCTCTCTTTCCATTCACACTGCACACACCGCATGCCAATTGCGTTGTGAGTATTGCTGCTGTGATCTTCTTCTTCCTTAAGTTGCTTCACTTCCATAAGCCTCTTAAGAGAGAGAGAGCCTGATCCTATATCAAAATACCCAACACCACTTGTTGGACATTTCTGTTCTCTCCGAGCAGAACAGTGGCGCCGTCTGTGGGAACGATAAATTTCGAATCCCACCATCTCTCAATGGCTAATACCAGAAGACACCGGAATATCAGACGTGAAGACCCACCCAGGAATCCAAATACCGAAGGATGTGGTGGCGGAAGACGCATTGTCCCACACGGCTTCATCTCGTGCGGGACCTGCAACTCATGAGCCGGCCAACACACCGGCAGTTGATCCAGGGACATAGAACCCGTGCGAATCAGTCATTGAGATCATGAAAATCATGTAATCTTCGAAGAAATTTAATAAAATCCTTGTTATAAGGAAAATTACTATGCACAAATTTAAATGCTTAGTCGTTGTTTCGTATTATCTCGGCCCTGATCAAGCCGACGTAACTATCATGGGTGAATCATCGGGTCGGCCGAAAGAATTACACTTATAATGATGTTACAAATACGTTAACAGTTGCTAAGTCGGGACAAAGATCCCAGAACGACATCTAAAAGTCCGACCAATGGTCCCGGCCAAATATGTTCAGAGCCCGACCAATGGTCCCAGCCAAATATGTTTAAAGCCCGACCAATGGTCCTGGCCAAATATGTTTAGAGCCCGACCAGTGGTCCCGGCCAAATATGTTTAGAACCCGACCAATGGTCCCGGCCAAATATGTCTAAAGCTCGACCAATGGTCCGGCCAAATATGTTTAGAGCCCGACCAGTGGTCCCGGCCAAATATGTCTAAAGCCCGACCAATGGTCCCGGCCAAATAGACGCTCGACAATTGGAGCCACGATACGCAAAAGAGAAAGATAATGCAAAAGACGCAGAAGCAAAGAGCAAATAAAGCACCAGAATAAAAATACAATGAGAAAGGGGCAAAAGCGAACTCGGACATCGATCACCTTGGCAAGGGGCAAAAGCGAACTCGGACATCGATTACCTCGGCAAGGGGCAAGCTACAGAAACTCACCTCGGCTCAGAAGTTACAGAAGTTTACCTCGGTGCGGATTCTCTAAAAAAGGTCGGCTTTGTTTGCTGATACATCCCGGTCATCCAGAGTACTAGATAACCGGGCTGAGGGGCATCTGTTACGGATAAAGATATTTATCTTTTATCTTGTTAACCCAAATATTCAAAATATCTTAACCAACCAAGAACAGAAGATATATTAACAGAAGATATATTGTTATCTTCTAATTATTCATATCTCCGGATATCCCGGTAAAAGATAACAGGTTTCAACCGTCTACCATCAAGGTTGAGGTTAGAATTCTATAAATAAAGCCTACTCCATGGTGAAAGGTACACACACACAATTCTGACTCTCTCTTTCCATTCACACTGCACACACCGCACGCCAATTGCGTTGTGAGTATTGCTGCTGTGATCTTCTTCTTCCTTAAGTTGCTTCACTTCCATAAGCCTCTTAAGAGAGAGAGAGAACCTGATCCTATATCAAAATACCCAACACCACTTGTTGGACATTTCTGTTCTCTCCGAGCAGAACAACAACAATTTTTTTTCTCTCTCAATTGCATACCAGACATCAACATTTTTAATATAATTAGTTGAATGTTATGAATCATTGTTTTTTTATAGCTTATTCAATTTAATGACATCTAGAATTATTTTTAAATTTAAAATTAGACAAAAATATATTATTTTAAAATAGTAGTTATTTTTAGTGGACAATGATGGAGACATAAAAAATATATTTGATCCTGAATAAAGAATAAATTTTTTGTCCCTAATAGAAATCAGGGACATGAGTGGGGATGAGGGCGTGGACCGAGAACAACATACTTATCTCTACATTGTCATGTTGTCATGCTTATTCACAATCACCACTTATATATTTTTTTGTGTTAAATAATTACATGTTTAAACAAAATTATAATATCTTTTGGTCTTTTAGTTATTTTGTTTTAATTTTATTGAGTGAGGATAGGGACGGGGATCGACATACTCGTTCCTATCTTGCTTTGTACTAAAAGATTGAAGTGTTGTAGTTAAGATTGAATTGTTCTGGTAATATTTGAGTTCGATCATCAGCGAAAATAATTCTTAGCTAGACTTTACTTACCTCCCAACCGAATTATGGATTAGTCAGGGTTTCTTTTTCATGATGAACATAAGGGTTAAGACAAAAAGAAAAAACAACAAAAACTCAAATTTTTGTCTCCTATTTGGTCCCTTGTCTTTTTTTTTTTTGGTTTATTTTGATCATTTATTTTTTTAAAATGGTTCTTCCATCCGTTAGAAGCCAAAGTCATCAACAATATTTAAATATTGGTAACTAAAATCTGTCACAAAATGAAAAATAAAAAAAAAACCTCAGATTGTTCTAACTCATTCTTTCTTTTTTAAAATGTTAATCTTCCATCAAAGGCCAAAACTTCCGACATCAAATCCCTCCTCGTCAACTTCCTCTCCTTTCAACATCAAATTTGTCCTCATTGTCACCATATGTAGTGCCCTCCATGCCATGCATGACAACAATATTAGCTCATTTGACTCCTCCTTCCACACTCTTCTTTCGCCGCGCCGATAACTGCTACCTCAATTGCAACACCCACAACCTACCCTCCTTCATTGCCAACTACGTCCTCTGTCGTGGTCTTTCTTGCTCGTTTCCTCTCTTTCCTACTATCGTCGCCATCATTCCTTCCCCCCTTTCTTCACCAACAACAAAAATACAAACACAAATAGACAACCTCAAACATAATGCACACCCAGAAACCTACAAAAAAGAAAATTTAAATTGCATACACATGAAAAAACAACGATCACAAACATGGTGGTGGACGGGATTCCCTCCTCACTTCTAGCCTCCAGATCCTCAACCTTGAAAAAGGACTCATTAGGGAGACCTTGGATTGAGAAAACATCATCAAATCCATCAATCTGTGGTGTCATTTACTCGAATTTAATTATTATTTATGACTTACATGTGCGATTGTGAGATTTTTGATTCAAAAAAGGTATTATGAATTTAGGATTATGAAGGATGAAATTAATTTATTAGGAGCGTGTTCTAAGGGTTTCTTCTCATTTTTTTTTATCATTAACGTCATTAATTTCAAACTGACAAAATAATCATTTTAAACTATTTTAAGAAGAAAATAACAAAAAATGAATTTTATAAAAAATAAAAATGAAAAAAAATAAATAAAATAAGGAGCGACAATATTTAATTATTTATAACCCTCGTTCGTAACTCAAATGGAGAACAAAAAGAAATACAACTTTGCGGCTGCGCTGCGCTGCTGCAAATAGAGCGTTGCATCTGTTACCTAATACATAACCGCCGATTCCGTTAAGTGTTTCTACCGTAGCGCTCAGGTTCTTCCTTTAACTCTTCTCTTCTTATGCCTTATTAATGTATGTTTTATTGCGGTGGGACTCTCTGTTGGGGTTAGGGTTAAATTCGGTTCGGATTCATCTTGTCGAATTTGGGTACGATTTTCTTCAGTTTCCATCATTTTCCGATATTGATGCTTGGGGTTTCGTTTCGCCTTGATTCCCTGTGGTGTTTACCGTTATCGGCTCTCCTTAGGGTTCCAATTTCGAATCTGTAATTTACATAAGGTTTGGACGTGACGGATTTTTGACGTTTGATGTGTGTTTTCCTGGTAATGGTTGACGATCTATGTTTCTACGCGTTTCCCAAAAACAACTTTTCTCGGATGTATATGTACGTGACGGTTTTACAAAGGAGAAGCTTAATTTTCCTGCACTGAATTTGTTGATGATATCTAGAAAAAAAGAATGATAATGAAGTTGAATTTGTGAATTGATGTTTTTGTATGTGAGGATTAAATTTTTTAGCTGTGGTGGACTGTGGGAACTGGGAAGTGAAATTTCAGGGAGCTGTTTTACATCTTGAGCCAATGGAGTTGGAAATATTTTGTTTGTTCAGATCTGGAACTAACCAAGGACAGCTAATTAGGATCTTCTTATGTTACCTGCACTAGAACAGCTTGGATTAAGTAAAGATCAAGGCTGAGTTCTGTGTTGTCGTGTGGTGAGTGGTGATTGTTGAGAACTAGCTGAAAACAATAACATTTACTGTGTATATTTTTATCATTCGTCACATTTATCTGCATATGTTGTGTCTCACTCTATGATTATCTCCCAAAAATAATGTCATGATATTATGATAAAAAATTCTAGATATGCGAAAGGAAGAAGCAACTTTAGTTTCAAATTAAAATCTCTTGATGGGATTTTGAAGTTTTTTCCTGCATAGTTCTTTTATATAAAACAGAGAATTTAATGAGAAAATAGAGCACATCACACTGTGGTCTGACTCTCATAATCATTTTGCAAAATCTGAACATGCCCAGATTTGCTATATCAGATGTCTTTGTACGATACATCAGATTTTGTTAATTGTAATTTTTGAGAATATATGGTGCCCAAATACATCATGATAATGTATTGGACCAAAAATATCTGGTTAAAACAATAAGCCCATTGATATGTACCTGACTGTTTAATTGATTCCCAGCTTAATTCCATGTTACATGGACCAAAAAAAATGAAAATCTCTCATTAGTTGCAAATAGAAAGTGTTTCTTTCTCCAGCAGTGCCACTGAATCTGTGCTATACCCACACCATCAGTTTGAATTGTTGTTTTTATAAAATCCATGTACATTTACTCAACAGCTTAAGTTTTTGTGATAGTTGATCCATGTTATAGTATTAAAGCCTCTATGACCATGTAGTCAGGACAGTGGTCCCTTAGCACCCCTTTTCTTCTAAATATAATTCAAATATTTGAACAAGGTGGGATTGGCATGGAACATTGTCCACGCTTCAAGAGCAAACGGCTCTTGTGTGAGGGGCATATTAGACATAAAAGCATTCATGTGCTTTTACTCAACACCTTAAGTCTTTGGGATAGTTGGTTCATAACAATCTAGACCTTTTAGCGAAGGATTTGTGAATTGCTCACTTTAAACATGGCAATGCAAATTATCTGTAGATGTAATTGTTGAATAGGGTTAACCTGGTCCTATATAGCACCTAATCAAGATGAAGATGTAGCATTTTCAGGTGGGTAAGTCTGCTCAAGAACATGTGTTTATTTTAAATGAATCTGTATTTTCCATTTACAAGATGTAGCTTGCTAATCACCATGTGTGTCTCCTTTCCTTTCTCAGTGGTCATTTTCTTTATTTTATCCCTCAATCTCCTTGAAAGGAAAATATTATTCCACTATTCCTGAACCAAAACTATGCTTCCAGACGACTTTGTGTGTGAATCAATTTTTTACCTTATCCATCTTCGCTACTGGATTAGCTTCGCTGAAAGATGGAGTGATATCCTTTCTATTGTTTTTTCAAAGGTAGAGTGATCCTATGTTGGAAATATTATTATTTGTGAGAAGCACATGAATATTATGAAGAATGGTTTTGGGTGCTGAGTGCAGTGGTATTTGATTGACGTGAATGTGAGATGGATTGCTTGTTGAAATTTAATGTTGTATACTGTTGGAATTTGCGGTTTTTATATTTTGAAGGGGAGGTAGGGGGTTTGGCTTGGCTAGTTGGCTTAAGGATGATATTGGATGTTGGTTGTGATGTGGACAGGAAGGCAGTGGCTGGTGGTGTTGGTTGTGGTGGAGGTGGTTTTGCTGATCAGTTGTGGTTGAGGGTAGGAAAGAGAAAAAGTTGAAAATGAGTTCAGACAGCCGCAGCAGGAGCAGAAGCAGGAGCCCAATGGACCGTAAGATCCGCTCTGATCGATTTTCCTATCGTGATGCACCTTACAGGAGAGATTCACGTCGGGGTTTCAGGTTTTCTTTTGGATTTTAACTATTTATTTGCAGTTGTTTTTCTACTTAAATGCATTGGTTAGGGGGAAGCTGAAGAAGATTGAAGTATGCTTTTACCAGAAGAGGCTTTGAATCTTTATTAAGCTGTTTGTAAAACCCTAAGTATGACCAATCTATTTTCTGTTCTTGTGGTATGCAATCTTCTTACTCTGGCCGCAACTATGATTAGTTTGAAACTTAAATGATATGCTTTGCCTCTCAAACAGAAGGGGTGCAATTACACAAAGTCATCTGACATTTGGAACATGAGCATGCATGCATTTCTTACAATGGCAACTCTAATTTGTTTTTTTTGTCAGCCGAGACAATCTGTGCAAGAACTGCAAGAGACCTGGTCATTATGCAAGAGAATGCCCTAATGTCGCAATTTGCCACAACTGTGGCCTCCCTGGGTATGGAATTCCTTCTATGTTTCTTTAGAATTTAGCATTTAATTCTGCAATATTCTTCTTGCTGTGAATTATAATGGGTTTCATGTGATGAGAGATGATTCAGGAAATGCGTAAATTATTATTATTTTTTGGGGGGGTTTGGTTGGTAGAAGTTGACCATTAATTTGGACCTTGCCTGATACAGTTTCTTATGTTGGAATTTAGTTAACAGGTCTATTGTGTCTGTGTGCTATTTCCAACTTCAGTTACATTTTTTTTTCTCCTTATATTTAGATACCAATTAGTACAATTATACTTTAGTTACATTTCTTCTGAAGACTTTATTTATATCAGAAGTCTGTGATGTCAAATTGTCAATTATACAATATCTGCTAACAAGATTTTATGTTTCTGGTTTTGAATGTTTGATCAGGCACATTGCTTCTGAATGTACGACAAAGTCACTGTGCTGGAATTGTAAAGAACCTGGCCACATGGCCAGCAGTTGTCCAAATGAGGGCATTTGCCACACCTGTGGTAAAGCTGGACACCGTGCTAGGGAATGCTCAGCCCCTCCAATGCCTCCAGGGGACTTAAGGTTGTGCAACAACTGTTATAAGCAGGGGCACATTGCAGCTGAATGTACGAATGAGAAGGCATGCAACAACTGTAGGAAGACAGGCCACTTGGCACGTGATTGTCCTAATGATCCTATTTGTAATTTGTGCAATGTTTCTGGGCATGTGGCTAGACAGTGTCCGAAAGCCAATGTTCTTGGAGACCGCAGTGGTGGTGGCGGTGGTGCTCGTGGTGGCGGCGGTGGCGGCTACAGAGATGTTGTTTGCAGGAACTGCCAGCAATTAGGTCACATGAGTAGGGACTGCATGGGCCCCTTGATGATTTGCCACAATTGTGGAGGTCGTGGTCACCTGGCATATGAGTGCCCTTCGGGTCGGTTTATGGACCGCTACCCCAGGAGGTACTGATGATTGGAAATTTATGCTTTACCAGTTATATGGATGTTTTTCTATGTTTTTCTTGCCGAGGACAGATTGTTGAGTCTTGGTAGTGTATGTGTTTGACTTTATTATTTTTAACTTCTAGAGTCATAACAATGATGCCTATTTATCGGCAATTTATAGTTTATGATATTGTGCTTGTGCTAGAAATAAGAATTTGCTAATGGTAAAACATGTTATTGTATGCAGATGCCTGATGAGATTATTTTGTATTGGTTCAATACAAGTTTTTATGGTAATGAATGCTGAAATTTACATTATGTCGCTAGTTTTAAAAACATTGGTTATTTTTTAAAAATTAGTCCCAGCCTTGTACGCTAAGGTGTTGTTTGGATTACCTAAATGGAAATGGAATGGAATAGCATTGTATTAACTATTTCATTACTTAGATAATTTAAGGCCTTATTGGGGGGTGGTTGCGAGTTTCTGATTTTCTATTTGCAAATGCATTTTTAAAATATATCGCATTCGACAAAATGGAGCTTAATTGATTGTTAACTTAATTTCATAACAATTTAATGTTCATTATCAAAATTAAGAAAAAAAGATTTTGTAAGTTTGATTTTTTAGTTTTAAAAATATATTCTATCCAACATCATCATATTACGACTGTCATTGTTGTCATTATTTTTTCACGACAATCATTGTTGTCATCACTATCTCTGTCATTGTCACTACCACTATTACTATTGTCTCTACTATATTATTGTCATTGTCATTGCACCTCGTCTTTATCACCTCCATCACCATTACCACTATTGTTGTCACCACATTCCGTTGCCTCTATCATTGTTGTCGGTGCCATTTCCACTATTCCACACCACTACGATCCATAATTTTAAAAATTGAACCGGCCAAGCCATTTGGTCATTAGGTTAATAGTTGAATCAGTGGGTCACTAATTGACCCGCATGATCCAATTTTTATTATAAAAATAAACTTCATACTTAACCTTAGTGGGTCATTGGTTTAACTACAAACTCAATTGGATTGTACCAATTTGCGCTAAGTTTAATGTACGACTGATATAATAGCCAACTTCAACTGACTGCATAGATTTAGGTTTTAAAACATAATCATTATCATTTCATCGTTACTGTTGTCACCATCACCATTCCACCACTATTGTCACCATCGTCCTGCCATCATTCCACCCCCACATTGTCATCACCGTCGCCACTCCCTTCTCGCTACTTTTGTCACCGTCATTATTTCATAATAGAACGAGATAAGATAAGACGATTGACTTTTTGTTTATCTTCAATTTTTAACATCTTTTTATAAAATAAAATCAAAGAATAAAATGAAACTCAAAACTAAAATTAATTTTGATTTTTAACAATTTCAAAACTAAAAATGAGAAACCACTTCGAATGGGATCTAAAATAAAGGAAATAAATTTTTTCTTTCTCTAATTTGATATGTAATGAGTTTTTTTTTCCTTCATAAAAATGTCTAAATAATAAAATAATTTATTATGTTTTTCATTTTATTTTGCTCGATATTACTTTGTAGATTGAACAAAGTCTTTATCATTCAATTGGGTAATAAGATGTGGTCTTTCTACCTTATTAGTTAATTTAGGGCTTAAATGTTCCCCAAAGAGAGTTTCCATTGGCTCCAATAATATTTCCATTAGCTGCTACCAACATTCAAAATTTTAAAAAATACTCTTTCTCACTTTGTATAACGGAAACACATTACTGCACTAGTAGACGTGTAAAAAATACTGTGCAACGGAAGTGTGATTCCTTTGTATAATGCACAACAAAATTACATTTCTATTGCACATGTTTTACACACCCTCCACTAGTGCAACGAAAGTGTGTTTCCGTTATAAAAAGTGGTTGCGAAAACATTGCACAACAGAATCACGATTCTATTGTACAAGTGGTGATGTGAAAAAATTGTGCAACGGAAGTGTGATTTAATTGTGTGTTGTACAACAGAATTACATTTTCGTTGTATAATTTTTTTCTCATTATATAATTGTGAGACGAATTTGCAATATAACAGAATCGTGATTCCATTGGTTTTTAGAAAATAAAAAAAAATCATGATTTCTTGTACAAATTGCACAATGTAATCATAATTTTGTTATATTGGCAAACATGAAAAAAATACCATGAATTATGAGGCAAAGAAGGAAGAGAGGGGTAAAGAGAAAAGGAGTAAGGAAGGAATGAAGAAGAAAGAGAAAAGAGAAGAAAGAAGGTTGGAAGAAAGGGTAGATGCCAATAATTGGTGGAAAAAGAAAAAAGATATTTTGGTCTTTTTTCTTTCTGTTTTAATAGGAACCCATAACAAATTTGGAGGGACCCCATATCAACTTCCTCCCCCATATTATTATTTATCTTATTAAAGCGCCCAAAAGCTCTGGCTCAATAAATTAGAAATTAAACAAAACGGCCTGCTTGCGAGAATAAAATACGGTGTTAAAAACGCATCTTGATTTCATTTAAAAAAAAATAGAAAGGAAGGGAAAATCTTAATATTTTGTCCTTTTTATTTCATAGAAACAATAGGTGTGCAAATAGCAGTATATTAGCGATGCGCGATTGATTCTGTAGCGACAACCGAAGACATAAAAGGAAGCCTCTTCCCAAGTTCATTCCGTTGACCTTTGTTTCTAATGATGGCGGAATCGGGCGAGGAAGCGATAGTTGGTAAACCTGTCCAAGAGCTGCTGTTGAATCCCGAAAATCTGCCAAAAAATTACATCTACGAGGAAGGTGGTGCTGGATTTCGTGATGCTCTTGTGCCATCACAGGATGATGATATTCCGCTGATCGACCTTCATCGCCTTTCATCTCCATCCACCTCACAACAAGAGCTTGCTAAACTCCGCCATGCACTCCATTCATGGGGCTGCTTCCAGGTCTCCCTTTTACTTTATAGATCCATGCCACTTTAAATAACACTAGATAAAACATGTTATCTATTGCTGAACAATATGTTCCAAAAAAGTGTGTAAGAGAGCTAGTAAGCTTGAAATTCTGTTTCTTCAGGTTATTACCAACTTTAGTTGACTTCATTTCTTTGATACAAGTTCGTAAAGTCATCCTAGAGTACTATCAAAGAAAATTATTAGAGTAGATACTATTGTTAGTAATGATATTCTCGTTCAGGCAATAAACCATGGAATGAAAAGCTCATTTCTGGACAAGGTGAGAGAAGTTTCAAAGCAATTCTTCCAACTTCCAAAAGAAGAAAAGCAAAAATGTGCAAGGGAAAGGGAACCAAACAATATTGAAGGGTATGGCAATGATGTAATATATTCAAAAAACCAAAGGCTTGACTGGACTGACAGAGTTTACCTAAAGGTGTTGCCTGAAGATGAGAGGAAGTTCAATGTTTGGCCCCAAACCCCTAATGATTTCAGGTATACATTCTTGTCAATAACACTGAATGTTGTTCTTTTGCCTGAAGCTGTAGCAAGTACTCTAGCAGCTCCAACAAAAGACTATATACTGTTTTAAAATTTTAAATTAAAATACACAAGCATGAATAATGTCTCAGGTACAATAAATTTCCCAATAAATACTTATAAGAGAAAAAATAAAAATAAAGAAGAATTAAAACTTTTTTCAGAAGTTAAAATCAATTCACAAACCTTACTTTTTTTCTAATTTTTTTCATCTAACTTCTGCAAAAAATTAAGATACATGAATTTATTTTAACTTATGATGATAAGTTATATTCATTTCATCTTTTTAATTTTCTTTTCTTATAATTAATTACTTGTTATGAAGCTTATCTAATTAAATTGGACTTATATATAGCATTTGCAATGTACATTGTTTTTAATCTCATTGGATGTTTCGATGAAGGAGTACTGTCCTACAGTATACCGAAAGCCTAAGGCTGCTAAATGAAGTAATCCTTAAAGCCATGGCAAAGTCACTGAACTTGGAAGAGGATTGCTTCCTAAACGAATGTGGAGAGAGATCTAATATGATTGTGAGGTTCAACTACTACCCTCCATGTCCAATGCCTGATCATGTTCTCGGCGTGAAGCCACATGCTGATGGATCCACCATAACTTTTCTGTTGCAAGATAAAGAAGTAGAAGGCCTCCAAGTCCTCAAAGATGATCAGTGGTTTAAAGTTCCAATCATCCCTGATGCTCTCCTGATTAATGTCGGTGACCAAATAGAGGTAATAACTGAAGTTTCTTGTTCTAGTGGGAATTGTGTGGGTTAAAATTGTTTAATTATTGGATTAATTTGTAGATTATTAGTATCAATTATAAAAATAAAATTTATGATATCTTAATTGATGAATATCAATTGTTTAGGCTTTATGATGTAAGCCTCTCATTCATTTCAATATTTATGATTCAATTGAAGTAACAAACATGCATTCCATCTCCTCCTCTATCACATACTTTCTAACCACCATTTTATAACTGCCTCATTTATCATTAAAATTTCATCATTACATTCATGCAAAGAGCAAACTTGTCAATAGAGTTGATTGATACAGCTCAAAAAGCTTGTCCACGACAACATATAGGATTGACTCAGAACCTTTGAATGTCATTAACAGATTATGAGCAATGGAATCTTCCGGAGCCCAGTACATAGGGTAGTGATAAATAAAGTGAGGGAAAGGCTCACAGTAGCAATGTTCTGCGTCCCGGATTCAGAAAAAGAGATTAAACCAGTGGATAAGCTAGTCAACGAGTCAAGGCCAGTGTTATACAGACCGGTGAAAAATTATGTTGAAATCTATTTCCAGTATTACCAGCAAGGAAAAAGACCAATCGAAGCTTCAAAGATTACCTTTTGATGAAGCTAAATGGTTCTCGGAATTTAGTTAAACACAAGAGAATGAAGATGCAATAAAATTTGTATAACCAAGTTCCAATTTATGCCCGCTGGTATAAATTGAATTCGTGTTGATTTGTTAGATAACTTACGATTGAGATGTATGGACTCTGGAGTTTTATTTGTTTGCAGCTGGAAAGTACACTCAGGTTATCTGCACAATTATAAAAGTTGAAAGGTAATTGCATTTAACTTCTACTTTTTGTAGTTGTTAAAAAATGGATGGTATTGTGTTGGCAAAGAGAAAAATGAGAAGAAATGAAATAGCAAAGTTAAAAACATCTTACATTTTATAGATTTTTTTAACTATTTTTTCTTATTTATTAATTTTTTTTTACTTTATTGTTTCTTTTTTAAGTATTTTACAAGGCAAAAAAAGAAAAAATCTAATAATTTTTTTCTTATCACATTCATATTATAAGTTAATTGTTTCTTATTATTTTTGTGCCTTTAGTGAATGGAAGACATGAAAATATATAATTTTTAATATTCAAGGATGATGAAAACATGTATGATGTTGTGTTGACAAAGTTTTTTATATGAAAATATAATAGAGAAGAAATGAGATAGATAAAGTTAGAAAATCTCTTACATTTTATAGATTTTTTATTTGTCTTCTTATCATCTTAGGTGTTAATTTTATCTACATTTCCAATTAACTTTTCCTTTTATCAATTTTCTTTTATTTTTTATTGCTTTAATCTTCTTTATCTAGTTTTTGTGTGTAGTTGAGGGATTTGAAGTTTACATGCCATGAGCCTATAGGAAAGAAAAAAGAATAAAGGAACATAATTGTGAAGATGATATATTTCTCTCCTTTTGTCTTTGATCATGTCATGCTTATACTATCTAGTCATACAAATTTGTATTGAAATTGATTTTTGGATATATTTTTTTGCTGAATTTTATATTTGGATCATGAACATCAAATTATAAAGAAATGAATTAATCGATAGTTGATAATGTGAGAAAATAGTTTTATTAAATTTTTGTAAGGTGTTTAAGATGACTTTTCATCTTAAAGGGAGTTTATAAAATGAATTTATATAAGCATTGAAACATGAATGTTCAATTACAAAAAAAAACATGATTTTTAATATTTTTAAGCTAACTTGTTCCTATAATGACTTCAACATAATATTATCCTTAATTTTTTTCCTTCGTAAAAAGTAAATAAAAAAGATTAATTAATTATTTTCATTGTCCTAAAAATTTCTTATTTATAAAATATCATTAGAATAATAAACACCATTGTATATTTTTATAATTTGTTTATTTTGGATATAAATGTTTAAAAAATGATAACAAACTAAAAAACACAGTCAAAGGGACCATAACTTGAATGATTTTTTGTTTGTTTTGCAATTATAATTAGAAAAATGTTGGAATAGTTTTTACTTTCTACACATATCTTTTTAATATTTATTTTATAT
>PYAF01002694.1:27207-67753 GCA_007407185.1 Glycine tomentella | reverse complement strand
TAGATAGACATGTATTTTACAAACATCATATATTAATATCATGTTATCATAATAAACAAATAGAGATAAATAAATTAATGTATACATTACAAAACATATTAAACTAAAAGTAATATACACATCAATTTACATATAATATAATAAGAGATATTATTTCAATATATAAATTTTAGCATAATAAAATATGATAGCACAATAGAAATGCGAAAACACATATGCAACTTCGGTTATATTTTTTCTAGTAAAAATAATAGTAATAATAATCAAAGTAGAAATGATGATATACTCGTGATAATAATTTTACTAACTACTATTACAGTTGAGATATTGGTGAAAAATAATGTTATTAGAATAAAAAGGGTGACTGAAATGGTGAAGACACTAGTTTAAGATTTAATGGTTTAATTTTGGTTGAAATAATTTTAAAAAATATTATTTTTTAATTTTTTTATATAATATTTTAAATAATATTAAAAAAATAAGATGATGAATAAATTTATAATGCTAAAAATAAACAATTATTTAAAATTGTCATATTTCATACATAATAAAAATAAATTATATATAAAAATAAATCTAATATATTATTTTATTTAAGTTCAATAATAACAAATAAAGTAATAACTAACGGTTTAAGTTAAATAATAATAAATAAAATCAATTAGCAAAAGAAAAATTGTGGTTTTCGTTGAACCACGGAAACAAGTTTAGCGATTCCTCGGATTGTTGACCGTTCAATCGGACATCGATTTTGGGATTTAAACTGCCGATCCAATTCTGACATCCACGGTGCAAATGACAATAATGTCTCCCATCTTTTGTTTTTACTCTTTTTTTCTCTCCGTCTCCTCATCGTTGTTGGCCTCTTCCACTCTTCTCCCATTGTCGGTCTCATTGGAGCTGGTAAAGGTTAAATGTTGGTTAGATAAAATTTTAATATTTCAATAATTGAATCTCAAAATGTATTAAATACACTACAGTTTGAAAATAAATTAAATATTGATAATACAATTATTACATTCCACAAGTAAATTAATATCAAGAATGCATTTACATATTTGATCCATGTCAATTTTGTTTAAAATGCATTTAATAAATTCTAAAAATTCAGTTTTAAAAAATTTACAAATTACTAAAATATATTTTAGAAGTTGATTTTCAGAAAATTTACAATTTTTTCCAAACATATTATGAAATTTCAGAAACGTATGTAAAATATATTGGAAATCAACTTCTAAAATATGTACATATTTTTCAAATATATCTTCTCCAAATTAACTTTTAGGAATGATATTTTTTTTTTAAAATATATATAAAAACAACGAATGGATGTGCGGATAGAAAAGGGGTGAGAAAATACTCTGTGATATACGCGAGTATAAATAAAAAAATGTTATATTATTTGAATTAAAATATAATTAATAACTTAATACTGCACTATTGATTTAAAAATACATAAATAAATTAAAATTTAGAAAAAGGTGTGGTGGTAGGTGGGGATTTCTCCCAACCTGCTAAAAATTGATAAAGGTGAAGTTCAATTTAAAGATATTAAACTCATATTTTTTAAACCTGAAACTAAACTCCCTTCACCTTTTGTAGGGATAAGGTGTAGAGTCAAATTCATCATTGTCGTATCTCCTTGTTATGCTTACTATGTTTTCCTTCTTGCAACCTCCGTTGTAATACCATTCTTTCTTCCCTTTTTGGGTAATCTTTTTGCCTCTCCTTCTCGTTGTTGGCCTCTCCTACTTCGTTTTTGTTGTTGTCCTCCCCTTTTGAGCCGATAAAGGTTAAGTGCAGGTTGGATAATATTCGGATAAAATGTTTTTAGCTTTCGTATTTTTTGGTACAATTTGATTTTCAATAAACTTGGTAACCAAACTTTATAAACGCAGTCCAAACTAGAAATTAAAATCAAGTTGGATCGGACTAAAAATATATTTTATCCATAAAATTTTAACATACCGAAAATTAATATTTGAAATGTATTTTTACACTTTGAAAAATAAATAAATTATTTAAAATACATTTAATTCCGAAAATAAATTTTTGGAATGCATTTAATACATTTGATTTTTTTTTGCAAATTTCTAAAACATATTTTAAAAATTGATTTTCAATTTTTTATCAGTTTCTAGAAGTAAATTTTGAAAATTAATATCTGAAATATATTTAACACATAACAAATCTACGTATTTTTCAAAGATATGTTCCTTAAATTAATTTTGGCGAAATATGCTTTTATTAAAAAAAATATAAAAACATGGATGGTCGATAGAGTCATGGAGGTGGCAATAGAAAAAAAGGAGAAAAGTACTATTATATTACGCAAGCAAAAAGTTAGTAGAGGCCAAGTTATCGGGCCGAAGCTGGACCCCCGAGGTGGATACTAGGGCACAACGCAACGACAGCAAGGTGGTGATTCTGAGTAGCAATGAAGGATAGTTTGGTCTTTGGGAAACACACGACGCAGAAACGAGAACCACTTCGCTATGCATTTGCACCCCCCTCCGTCACATTCCCATTCCGTTTCCTCATTTTTATATAATAGCCCAGACACACACAAATCCCCCTTTCTCTGAATAATAATTCAATTCAATTACTCCTAAATTAAAGAAGATTTCAATTCTTGTTCGTTCCTAGGGATTTCTCAATCCCTATTCCATGGACGTCGAAGACGAGGAAGCTCCACTCCAACAACACTCTGATTCACAATGCCACACCGACCTGCCAAATCTCCCCTACGCCGCCGCCGGAGACCTTGAAGAGGCTGTGGCGGTGTCTGACGAGGGCGCCGAAACGCTAGTGACGGACGTAGCGGGTGACAAGATGATTGAGGAGAAGGGGAGTGAAGGAATTGATGTGGATGACGTGGCTTTGGAGACGGAGAAGGTGGAAGAGGAACTGAATTTGGCAATTGATGCGGAAGACGACGAAATTGGGGACGGAAACACAAACGAAGACGCTTTGATGGAAGGAGAGCAACAACAACAAGGAGAGGAGGAGGAGGAAGAAGAACAGCAACAAGGAGAGGGGGAGGAGGAAGAAGAACCACAACAAGTAGATGAGGAGGAAGAAGGAGAACAGCAACAAGTAGATGAGGAGGAAGAAGGAGAACAGCAACAAGGAGATGATGAAGGAGATGAGGAAGAAGAAGAAGAGCAGCAAGGAGAAGAAGAAGATGGTGATGGTGGGATGGCAATGGCAGAAGACACAGAGGAGAAGAGTGCTGCGGTGAGTGGTGGGAAGAGGAGGCGTGGGGCTGGGAAGAATGCTAAGGCTACAGGGAGAGTTGCATCCAGGAAAAAGATGGAGGAGGACGTTTGTTTCATTTGCTTCGATGGGGGTGACCTTGTGCTTTGTGACCGCAGGTCACACTCAATTTCTTACTTGTGCCCGCATTTATTTTTATCCATTATTGGGAAAATTCATTGCTTTTTCTTTGGTGTTGAACAGGGGATGCCCCAAGGCTTACCATCCTTCCTGCGTTAATCGTGACGAGGCCTTCTTTCGAGCTAAGGGAAAGTGGAATTGCGGTATGTTTCATACCTTATTCTGTGTTGTCTCAGTTCTTGTCGTTGTTGTCCTTTAATTGCTCTTTAATTTTCTAATGTATTTACTGTAGCTTTATGATTCTTTGAACTCTTTTAAGTTTTAGATATACAATTCACAGTTGGACTTCGAGTTTGTATATTTATTGGTGTCATGTAGGTAAGTAATACTATGATTTGGAAGTTGCTTTGAAGTATTTAAGATGAGTTTAATTTCTATATACGGTCAGCGTAAAACATCCAATAGGACAATAGGAGTTTACTTTATCCGCACATCATATTTATGAATAAAATGACGTCAAATCTGATTGGATGTATGTATAAAGATGTTTTATTTTGATAGTATATATAATTTAAATTCAAGGTTTTAAAAAATGGTTCATGACTGCAATTTCGGCTGTAATGTCAAGGCTTTTAGGGTGCTCATGACATTGTTGTTAATAACACGCTATATAGTGGGATAGCAGAGCAGAGCCTGCCCTGGGCCACAACAACAAAACCTTATTCCACTAGGTGAGGTCGTAGTAGAGCGGTTTTCAATAGCGGCTTTTCATGTGCTATAGCAGCGCTACCATGATATAGGCTTAAAAATCCATTTTTACCCTTTTAACATAATTGTTTGGAGTTTTTTGGGTAAAATATTCCACCAAAAGTTAGAAGAGGCTCCACAGTGTCTTTTTTCCAGTGTGGGCATGATCCCAATAAGATAGAAGGATTTTTTGGGGAGTAACCTGCTCCCATTAGATGTAGTTGGCTATATGAATCAGTTGGTTCCATTGGGCTCTGTCAACTTAATGGCTTTTCCCATGTTTCAAGGTTTTCTTCTACCCTTATTAGCTACACTATCTTCCATTCGGTCCACTTTTTGCACTGGAGTCTATTGGTTTTATTTTCACACGACCAAGCCACCATAGATCAATTTATTTCCTCATTTTGTTGAGAAGTGTCACTCAATCTTTTGCTTGAACACATTTCTCACAATGTTTTCTTTTCTCATGTTCTCTCTTCCACTTTCACATTCTCATATTTGCTACTTATTTTTGGCTTTGGTTGGCACTTCATTGCCCAATATTCAACGACAATAACAACAGAAGTCTTATGTCACTAGGTGTGATGGACTATATGGAGTACACAACACTATTGGGCTCGATTAAACACCAATTTCTCAAGGATATTATTTGCCATGAGATCCCTTTTAATAATTTCCTTCAATGTTCTTGGTCTATCTCCACCCCTTTTCACATGGCTAAAGTCATGTTATCTACTCTCCCACCAATGTCTCCAGTAGTCTTTGTGCGTGTCCAAATTATCTTAATCGATTTCTATAATCTTTTTCTCGTTAAGTACCACACCTTTATCTCCTTGTATATAATCATTCTGTATCTTGTCATTTCTTGTGGAGCCACACATCTATATTGACATACTCATTGCCCAACATTCACTGGAGTACGATAATTAAAAACTACTTGTCCAGTTTTATGGCTGTTCAGATTTTTTGCTTTGTCTATTTTGTATATCCTTACAGTCAGCATGCTAGTTTGTGACTTAATTAAGGGAATACAATTCATGAAATCACCTTGCTTTATTCACGTGAACTGGTACCTTCGCTTTTGATGCAGTGTGGGAATCCTGTTCTTTACATCTCATAAACCCTGGATATTTTGAATTATGAATGTCCTGAACTGAACTATGTTTTAAAATTTATTACCCATTAAAGAATTTATTACTAGTAAATCAAAATGCCGACACTTCATGATAGTTGTTATTTAGAATTGTGTTTTACTGTGCATTATTTTACTAGCGGCAAGACATCACCTTGGCTTGTATTCTCATATATTGGTGAATGATTGTTGGATAGGAGGTGATTGATATTTTACTATCGTCATTGTCAATTTTTTAAGAGGAGTGCTGCTATCAGTGCTATGTTAAAGCTATCATTCTTTTATATTTACTGGACAAGTTAGAAAATTTTAAATCACTAAATGTATGATCAATTCTATGGCAAATTTCACTAATTAGTACACTGTATTTGTGAAGTGTAACCGTGTTAAACTTTGATGCACTTTAATGAAGGTTTATGCTTTCTCCGCCATATTTTTTATCACCTCTGGTTTGCACAGCCATCTTTAGCAGGAACGGTTATATGTATTAGATTTTATTTCTTGTGTTCTGAGGATAATCAAATTTATTTTGAATGCCAAGGTATCAAACTGCAAAAACCTAATCATCTTTACAATACATTCCCTTACTGTATCTGACTTTCCATATCTTTTATCTTCGTGATCCTAGGTTGGCATCTTTGCAGCAACTGTGAGAGGAATGCATCCTATATGTGCTATACATGTACATTTTCTTTGTGCAAGGGATGCATCAAAGATGCTGTTATCTTATGTGTTAGGGGAAACAAGGGCTTTTGTGAGACTTGCATGAGAACCATAATGTTAATTGAACAGAATGAACAGGGAAACAATGTGGTAAAACTTCCCTCCCTACCTCGTTTTCTTGTTGTATGAAAATTGTTATTTAAAATTATATGTGAATTTTTGAATGTAAGTCTTTATCCTTCTAAGTAGTTTCAAAGTTGTAGTGGTTCGTTGTATTTAATTTTTACTTCTCTTGTTGCTAACTTCTGTCTCTCTGGTTTTCTCTTGGTTTACATTTTAGAATTTTTAAGCATTCCCAGGCTTGCATATTAACACGAGCAGACAAGTGAATCTGTTGCCTCAAACATAGTAATCAATAATTTGCAATAGTGGCGCCATAGTGACATCATGGAGTGGCCCTGCACTGCTACAAGGTTCAAATAGCGGAGGGGATTTTTGTAAAGGCTGTTGTGACGGCAATAGTGGCCAAAATTTTAGCATTTCATGTGTTATAGGTGGCACAAACATGATGTGTTTTAGACACCTTGTTCAAAGCTTTAGTGACTGTTTGTATTTGCTTTCTAATACTGTTTTAGTAACATGACTTTTTTTAGCTTTGGGAAAATTTGCTTGATAAAGCATGTTTTATCGTTCAATTGCTAACCAGTCAGGTCCATATTCATGCAGCATGCAATGCTGTCTCACTCTTTCAACGCAAACCTACTAATACCGATTGCTCACTGGCTTTGTTTCCAGCCAAGCCCTGCATTTTTTGTCAAAGCCCGGGCATATCCACTTCTATATTTTGCACATACTCTGTTCTGTCAATTGGTAACTCATTCTCTATTCTTTTTGGTCCAGTTCTCACATAAGTCTTGTGAAAGGTTCATGGACTTGCTCTGCCTCTGTTATGTCACTTCCCTTCTGTTTCTTTTGTGTGTGTCCAAAGTCCTCATTCTGTTCTACTGCTCATCCCCTTCTGGCTCTGATAGTCCTTTCTTCTCCATTTTCATTTGTCACCCTTGAACCATTCATAGCATCATCCACTTGGAGGCTCATACTTATTTAATTTTTGTTGTTTCGGACTTACATGTTTAGTTTAAGAACATGACTTCTAATTATTAATTATATGCATTTTCCACTGTGTTTTTTGGATATTTTTTAGTGTTTATGTGTGTAATGTAAATTATTTTCCTTGTATATATAGTCTTCAAAATCATGGTCTGATAGGAACTGGACCAGATTTAGAGAGAAAGAAGGAAAAAAATGAATCTTTTATTGAATCTTGGAGACTAGTTCCTGCAGCTACACTTTGTGACTATTTGAGGTGGCACAACCTCTTAATGCTTTCTGCTTAACAAGATCCTCCCACAGATAGTATAACTAACTAACTAACTGTACAACTAGTATACTAACTAACTAACTAAAACAGAATATTAACTAGCAGCTTATCCTGGATTGGATCCTATCAATACCCTCCCCTTCAAGGTGGACCTTGTCCCCAGGTCCAGATGAGGAAAAACCTGTATTTTTCAGCAAGGGTCTCATTCATCTTCTTTTTCCATGATCATCAACCTCAGCTGCTTATTCTTGCACACATGTGTTGGATGATACTTCTATTCACATGTAAAACACTCTCCCTTCCTCATTTTCTCATTCACTGCTGCGGGTGACAATTTATGGAAGGTTTTTCTACCTTGCCAGCCATTATCCTCTGCGTTAACAGTTTGGACAAATTCATTGTCCTTACTATTAGCTCCCCCTACTGTCTCAGCTCCTCCAACAGACTCCAACAGCCCGCCACTCCCTTGCTGCCATTCTTTCCCACTTCTTGGACCTGAAAAGCTAGGCCTTGGAAATTGAGACACCCATTTTCCAGTTCTGGGTAAATTCCCCAGAATTCAATTCTTTTCCTCAACCTGCCTTGCTTTTAACATGGTGTCCAACAATGTTTTGGGCTCATGCAGCCTGACCTCTGTCCCAATCTCTTCTTTCAGCCCCTTCAAGGACACTTCTTTTAGAAAGATCTCATCCAACCCCTTTCCTCCCCTACATGCTTCTCAAATTGACCAATGTAGCTTTGCACATTATCATCTTGTTTTAATGCTAACAAAGCTTGGAAAGGACTGCCTAAATTTGTACCTTGGAATCTCTGTACCACAGCAACCTTGAATGCCTCCCAAGAAAGCTGTGAACTCCATGATTCCCACCACTGGAATCAAGCCAGTGCCTCCCCATCCATGGCCACCAACATTGCTTCTAATTTCTCCTCATCCCTCACTTCCTGTAATCGAAAGTACCTTTCAATTCTTGACAGCCACCCCATTGGGTCATCCCCTGCGAACACAGGCATCTCTACATTCCTCCATTATCGCGCCCCTTCATCATCGGTTTCTCTGTTTTTTCCCTTTTGCCCCCTTTGCCGGCAGCGTCTCCTCCATTGTCAGCCTTTCCCACGTCACAGGAAGTTTCTGGAGCAGAATCTCGATTGTACCCAGCCTTGAATCCATCGCGATCCTGTTAGCTTCCATTGCCTCGCGGTTCAGGTCTAGAGCTTCCCGGTTTTCTTCCACCATGCGTTCGAGCGCCTCCATTCTTGCCTCCATTTTGCTGTTTGTTTTCGAACCCATTCACTCCTCACATCCCCAAGATTGGAGCTCTGATACCAGTTGATAGGAATTGGACCAGATTTAGAGAGAAAGAAGGAAAAAAATGAATCTTTTATTGAATCTTGGAGACTAGCTCCTGCAGCTACAAGTTGTGACTATTCGAGGTGTCACAGCCTCCTAATACTTTCTGCTTAACAAGCTCCCTTTCCTCAGCCACCCACCTCCTATTTATAATTTCTGACTCTCCCACAGTTAGTATAACTAACTAACTAACTAACTGTACAACTAGTATACTAACTAACTAACTAAAACAGAATATTAACTAACAACTTATCCTGGATTGGATCCTATCATGGTCATTCCAATATCTGCTATCTAGCTGTAGCATTTTTGGGGCTGGCTGCTACATACTGCTTTCTGAGATTTTGATAACCATGGGATTAAAAAATGGATGGATTCGGAGATCTGACCATTTCAGTTCTGCTGTTATCATGCAACTAGTCAGTCTAAGGGACTTCTAATCACTCTAAATGCTCTTCATCCTTAAGTCAACGACTGAAATACCTGCAAAAACTCTCCTTCCATCTAAAACAAATAGAAAAGGCGTAACAAAGTTCCAAAAAGGAAAAGTGGAGGGAAAATGCACAAACTCAGCATGTAACATAGAAGAATGCCTGTAAACTAATGAGGAAAGTTATGCAAAATGCATGATGCATGTGCTAAATCCTAACACTCCCCATTAAGTAGGAGCATATATATGTACCGAGATTGTTACAAATGAACTCAACTTGGGGTCATTTAAGGGATTTGGAGTTGACAAAGACCCAAGGCTATTCTTTTCACATGAATGAATCTTTTTATTTGATAAAATGACAGTCAATCTCTATAGGTGTGGTTCTTTCATGAAAAACTTGGTTTGAGGAAATTTGTAGAGCAGCTTGATTATCACAAATTAATTTCTCCCTTAAAGATCCTAAAGCAACTGCTTTAGCCACTTATGTTCACTGGTTGATGCTGCCATAGTATGGTCCTTGGCCTTTGCTTTGGTTCTAGCAACAATGCTTTGCTTTGTGCTTTTCCATGAGACTAAGTTTCCTGTAATAATTACATAGTAACCCAAAAATTGATCTTCTAAGGGCGAACCTGCCTAGTCAACATCATACTAACCGTCATCTTCAGCACTGCCCTTATTCTCATAAAGTAACCCTTTCCCTGATTCACTCATGCACCCCTAAGAATATGAACCACAACATCCCCGGGAGACCAGTTTCACATATCCCCTATAAATGGACTTTTTTAAAGATAAAATGTAGAATTGTAGATGTGAATTTATAATGATATTAAACAGGGACATCTCTTTTTGGCTACTAATAATTATTTTCATGCTTGGTGCAGGGACAAATAGATTTTGATGACAGAAACAGCTGGGAGTATCTCTTCAAGGACTACTACATAGATATAAAAGAAAAACTATCTCTCACATTTGATGAACTCACTCAAGCTAAAAACCCTTGGAAGGGATCTGATATGCTTCTTTCTAAAGAGGAATCACTGGATGAAACTTTTGATGCCACTAACGATAGAGGATCAGATTCAGATAGCTCCTATGAGAATGCAGATTTGAGTCGTTCTAAAAGAAAAAAGGCCAAGAAACGGGGGAAGTCCCGTTCCAAAGGAGATGACAGCTCAGAGTGGGCTTCAAAAGAGCTTTTGGAGTTTGTTATGCACATGAGAAATGGAGACAAATCTGCTTTATCTCAGTTTGATGTGCATACTCTTTTGCTAGAGTATATCAAAAGAAATAAACTTCGAGATCCTCGCCGAAAAAGTCAGATTATTTGTGATGCAAGACTTCAAAATCTGTTTGGAAAACCAAAAGTGGGACATTTTGAAACCTTGAAGCTTCTTGAATCCCATTTCCTTCTAAAAGATGATTCTCAGGCTGAAGATCTGCAGGGAAGTGTTGTTGACACTGAAATGAGTCATTGGGAAGGTGATGGCAATCCCAATTCATATACGAAAGCTGGCAAAGATAAGAGACGAAAAAATCGTAAAAAGGGTGATGAGAGAGGACTTCAAACTAATGTTGATGATTATGCAGCCATTGATAACCATAATATTAATTTAATTTATCTAAGACGTAACTTGGTGGAAGATCTACTTGAAGATACAGAGAAGTTCCATGATAAAGTTATTGGTTCTTTTGTGAGAATAAGAATTTCTGGTAGTGGTCAGAAACAGGATTTGTATAGGTTGGTTCAGGTTGTAGGTAAATAACTTATCTAGACAAAAACTTTCATGCTTTAGTTATTTGCAATCTAAAATGGACTTTGATTTTTTGTTTTCTTTTTAATAATATACGTGGTCAGGTACATGCAAAGCAGCAGAGCCATATAAAGTTGGTAAAAGGATGACAGATAGCTTGCTAGAAATCTTAAATTTAAACAAGACAGAGATTGTTTCAATTGATATTATCTCAAATCAGGAGTTCACAGAGGTGATTCAATGGCAGCATTATTACCTCTTCTTTTTGTTTATCATATTCAGTTATGGTTAACTTTTACATTAATATCTTACCCACTTTTAAACTTGGCATGATAATGTTCATTGTAAACCCCCAAACTCTTTGCACATCTTAATTGCATGAAGGGTGATATTCCATTTGATAATCAACTATCCTTCTTGCTGGTTGCTTCAATTGGGCAAATATTTTGCCATAATTGTAGTTTTTTTTATAAAAAAAACAACCCATCAAATTAGTCCCTTGACTACACTTAATTCATCCTTGTGTCACCATTTTAGTCCTTCACAAGGATAAATGTGCTGATATTTTAAATTTTTAGGGACTATTTTGGTGGCAAAAATCTTTAGATGACTAATGAGGTTATAGTGATACACTAATCTTTGAATGACTAATTTTTTTATCCGTAAATGTTAGTTGTTTAGTTTGTTAGTGGGAGAGATTTGAATCCATGACCTCTCCCTTGCCCTTCTCCCTTCAATCATCAGGCCAACCTTATATCTCCTTTGAATGACTAATTTGATACTTCGTCTGTCCCTAATTATAAAACTCTTTCAATTAATTCATGCCCATTAAGAAAAATAATTAATTCTGTTAATCACTTAAATCTGTCAATTATTTGTACTATCATCCCAAAATTACCCTTTTCTTATCTCTCTATCCACTTAATTGTGTCTCATTAATGTTTGGAGAGAAAATAATTAAGTAAGAGTATGTAGGGAAAAAATAATTAATGACCCTTCTCCCTTCAATCATCAGGCCAACCTTATATCTCCTTTGAATGACTAATTTGATACTTCGTCCGTCCCTAATTATAAAACTCTTTCAATTAATTCATGCCCCTTAAGAAAAATAATTAATTCTGTTAATCACTTAAATCTGTCAATTATTTGTACTATCATCCCAAAATTACCCTTTTCTTATCTCTCTATCCACTTAATTGTGTCTCATTAATGTTTGGAGAGAAAATAATTAAGTAAGAGTATGTAGGGAAAAAATAATTAATGAATCTAGAAATTAGAAAAGGGTCATATAAAAGGGGACAAACAAATTTCTGAAAAGGGTCTTGTAAGTAGGGACAGAGGGAGTACTTGACTCTTAACCATATGAGGGTGTGAGTAAATTATTTCTGTATTAGATTTTCTCAGAATTGATAATTTTTACAAATTTAAACTTATGCTTGGATCAATGTATATTTCCTTCCCTAATGTATTGATTGGTTTTCTTTTAGGATGAATGCAAGCGTCTCCGCCAAAGCATAAAGTGTGGCCTCATAAATCGGCTAACTGTGGTAAGTTTATGTTCAATATTTCAGGTATCAGATGTTATACTTTGTATTTGTACCGAGGAGACAAATTTGTGCTTGTAGGGTGACATTCAGGACAAAGCATTGGTGCTTCAGGAAGCTAGAGTAAAAGATGTGAGTTGTTTTCTATACCTTTCATGTTAGCCCTTTGGTGGTGTGTGCTCACCCATCTTTCTAAATTTCCTAATTTCTCAGTCTCTCTTTGTTTCTGTGATTTTATTGATGTATTGAAAAAAATTACCTTCAATTGACAGATGAGGTTGTATTGATGTATAAGTTTCAGTACATATGCTGATTGATGAAAATTCAATTCCTATTTAACAAGAATCTTGAGAGTTATCAGATCTTCTGTCTGATTACATCCTTCATTTGCATTCCATTCACCAAAATAATAATAAATTCCTTCATTTGCATTAAAATCCCTTCATTTGCATTGATTAGTGGTAGAAGAGGGGGTCATGATATTCTTTCTGTAATTAAATTTCTTATTGATCATCTCAATCTTAAATCTGTTGAGGCCTAGTAACGGTGCTCAGGAAACTTTTATTCATGATAAAAACTCTTTCAAATAAGAATGATATATTCACTTTGGAAGTTTACTGATTGTCCCAATTATTTTGAATTGTCAAATTGAATTCTTGGTGTATTTTCATTAAATCCTCATTTCATTTCCTAATGATAATGTCTTCTAAACAACCTTCTATCTGTGAGTTTTGAAATATATTTTCTGGTCTTTGTAAAGTAATTCAAGTGTTCATTTTTCTATTACAGTGGCTAGAAACAGAGACAGTGCGCCTGAGTCATCTTCGTGATAGAGCTAGTGAGAAAGGACGCAGAAAAGAATATCCTTTTCTCTAAATAAAAATTCAAATATGATATATCTGGCAGTATTTTGTTGCTTGTTTCTTTTAATTTCCTTGATGTAATTTGACTTCCTGTGTCATTGCTTGATTTCTTTTCCTCCAATTTAATGTTTGCTTTTCAGTCTTGTTTATAACATTCATCCATGACATTATCAGGACGTGGAGATAGAAATCTGTGGATTGTTTTTTGTTGATTCCTTTCATCAATTTGTTGTTGCCGCAGCTCCTTAAATTTTGGAATTGATAATTCTTAAAATGTAATCTTGTCTGAATGAAGAAATCTTTTAAAGGTGTTTGTAAATGTATGTTGTGATTTCCTAACTAATTGAGAAAACCTATATCATATTTTGAGAATGGGATATATGAAAAAATTAAAATTGGAATGTTGGTTTTAACATGTTAAATATGAGGCTGTTGAATTTGTCACACCATATACTTAAATATCTTATGTTTACTAATAAGTTGCTCAATTACCTAACAAATAACAGTTTTTGTGTGGTGTCTGTAGTGGGTAAGTTTCTAATAATTCAGCCCTTATAAGCCTTGATATTTAATTTTGTATATAAGAGGTTTCTAATCATGGTGAGTTCATCTGTGAATTGTAAATTATTAACTGCCTTCTACCAATTTGGGGACCTTAATTTTTTGGTTAACTGTGATCAAAATAAATAAATACATAAAGGTGATGAATCTATTGTATATAAAATTTTAAATATGCTCTGGGCTCATATCATATTTTGTTAAATAGATGTTTGGACAAAATGCTTTGAAAATCTCCTCCGTCAATGTCCGAGTCCTGTGGTGTGATATTTAACAATTTCTGTACATATTAAACAATTTTCATTGTCTTTTCATGTTATCTAACACCAGTCTTTGGATTGAAATGCATAATAATCATTTTTATTCTTAAGGATAATGTTTTGCTGCTCCCTACTACTTGTTTATGTTTTGTGTTGATCCTTCACTCTTCTCTCACGCTCAGAGAATGTGTAGAGAAATTGCAGCTTTTGAAAACACCTGAAGAACGTCAACGCAGGTTGGAGGAAATCCCAGAAATACACGTGGATCCAAACATGGATCCAAGTTATGAGTCGGAAGAAGACGAAACTGAAGTGGATGATAAAAGACAAGGTAGTGTTAAAACAGTTTGAACTACTAAACTCATTGTTTATTCGTTTTCTAACATTTGGTGATAATTTCATTTCTGTGCCTGCAGAAAACTACATGAGACCTAGAGGGTCTACTGCATTTGGAAGGAGGGGGAGAGATATTGTTTCTCCTAGAAGTGGTTCTATTTCAAATGATACTTGGAGTGGAACAAGGAATTATTCTAATGTGAATCAGGAACTCAGCAGAAATTTGTCTAATAAGGGATTTTCAATCAAAGGTGATAATGCTTCTAATGCTAATGAGGCGTTAAATGATGCTCAATTGCACCGGGGAAGAGATTGGGAATCACAACTATCTAATAGCTGGGAGAGGCAAAAGCTATCTTCAACCTTAGAAAGTGGCGCTAAAAATACCCAACCATTGGTAGCATCCGAGTCTTTTTCTGCTGCTATATCAGAAGCTTCTGCAGCACCATCTTCTGCTGGAATAACTCCTCCAGCTGTGAAAATTAATGAAACTGAAAAGATGTGGCATTACCAGGATCCATCTGGAAAAGTTCAGGGACCATTTTCCATGGTTCAACTACGCAAATGGAGTAACACAGGATACTTTCCTGCTGATTTGAGGATTTGGAGAACCACTGAGAAGCAAGATGATTCTATACTCTTAACAGATGCCTTGACAGGGAATTTTTCTAAGGAACCATCAATGGTGGATAAAGCTCAATCAGTGCATGATTTACATTACCCATCCTCATACTCTAGGAAGTCTCCACAACAAGGTATAGAAGGTCAAGTTGGAGAAAAACTGTCATTAGATCAAAATGGTGGATCTTGGAATTCACATAGTACTCTGGGTTCTCCGGGACAAACCACAGGAGGAAGTTGGAGATCTAAAGATAATATGAATTCTTTAGCTAATAGAACTTCTCCGTTGGCAGTTGAGGTCCCCAAGAACCCTGCAAATGGCTGGGGTTCTGATGCTGGTGTTAGGAATGATGCAACAAATCTTCCTTCACCTACTCCCCAGACTACTCCTGGTGGGACTATGGGGCTGGCTTTTGAAAATAAATGGTCACCAACACCTGTCCAGTTGCCTGGGTCTCTCATAGGAAATTCATTCCCAGGCAGTCACGGAGGTTTGCAGGCCTCTGTGGTAGTGCACCCAGAGCATGCTGTACAAAATGCTGAAAAAGGCTCAAGTTCACAACCTGGCATAAGTACAGCTTCTACAGATAATACCAAGTTGAATCCTCAAGCAACAGCAGTGGCACCTGTTGTGGCTTCAGGGGTTGACATCAAAATGGCAGGTGCAAATATGCAAAACCAGGTTGTGAGTAGCCAGAACTCTCATGCTGAAGCTCAAGGGTGGGGTTCTGCTAGGGTTCCAAAGCCAGAACCACTGGCCTGGGGAGGTGCATCTTCTCAAAGGATAGAACCAAATAATCCTGCTACCGTGCCTGCCCAGCCAGCTTCCCATGGCCTCTGGGGTGATGCTTCGTCTGTGCCGAACACTGTCTCGTTTAACACTGGAAATCCAACTGCGAGTTTACCCACACCTGGATTTCTGGGCATGAATGCACCTGAGCCTTGGAGACCACCGGCTTCAAGTAGTCAGCCAAACATCGCAGCTCCAGCTCCAGCTCCACCCAATATGCCTTGGGGCATGGGCATATCTGGAAATCAGAATATGAACTGGGGTGGGGTTGTACCTGCCAACATGAATGTAAACTGGATGCCTACGCAGGTGCCAGCACCTGGAAATTCAAATCCAGGATGGGCTGCTCCTAGTCAGGGGCTACCTCCAGTGAATGCAGGTGGCTGGGTTGGACCTGGTCAAGGACGTTCCCATGTAAATGCAAATGCAGGTTGGGTTGGGCCTGGTCAGGGGCTAGCACCTGGAAATGCCAATCCTGGTTGGGCTGCACCGGCTGGGAATCCTGGCATGTGGGGAAATGAGCAAAGTCATAATGGAGACAGGTTCCCCAACCAAGGGGATCGTGGTGCACATGGTAGAGATTCTGGTTACGGTGGTAAATCTTGGAACAGGCAGTCATCATTTGGCAGCGGAGGCAGAGGAGGTTCTTCAAGGCCTCCTTTTGGGGGACAAAGAGTAGTCTGCAAGTATTATGAGAGTGGACGTTGCAGGAAGGGGACTTCTTGTGAATTTCTACACACTTAGTTGTAGGGCTAATTACTTAGCGGCAGAGAAACATCTCTTACTGTACAGTATTTTCCAATTTCATGGCTAAACGTTGTATAAGGATGTGTCATGTATGTAGAACTTGTGCATTGTAGTATCTTGTTTATTTATCTTAATTGTCTTTTTGGGGCTTTGTGTTACTTGCAGTTGACTTATGCAAGAGTTAAGTAGTTGAAGTGGCTTTTAGATTAATAATAATAACGGGAAAAAATTGAGGTTATTATTTTGCAGAGTCATCTTAATGCTGGAAGGCATTTATTCATAGTCTTGGGTGACGTTTAGCAGTAGAATGATGATATCATGGAATAAGAATGGAATAAAATAGGTTGGAAAGGAATGATTTTTAGTTGCATACCGAAATGAGACTGTGTGAGAGGCATACAGAGACCGCAATCAAGAATTTTATAGTTATGGTTAAGTGTTTGAAATTTTTATGCGCTTCAGTTTTGTTCCAATTAAATAAAGGTATCTATATAAGTAATGAAAAACTTGCTGCCACGAATTGTAAGAGTTAGGGGCCACTAACATTGGTATTTTTGGATTTCTAGTGGCACCTTTCTTTTTTGTCTTAGTAAACTTTTCTAATGCAATCCATACAAATACCCAAATCATCAAAATTTAAGGAAGGTAGATTATTTGCTTTTGTCAATTTCTCTACTATTTTTTCCTGGAAATATGACCTGAGCACTCATGCCATAACATAGAAGATTTTTCTCTCAATCTTGGACCTTTTAGCAACATAACTATCAACAATTAAAGATGAAAGAAGATTATTAGAAGCCGAAGATAATTTATATAAGCCATTCCCTACAGATTCATAACCAATAACTTGGGAGTTCAACATCAAATTTACTTTCCTCTCAACGAAAGTAAAACTAAAACCATTTCAAGATCATTTCTAAAATGGAAATCAAACTTCTAAAAAATCATTTCAAGATTCAAAACCATTACAAGATCATTTTCTTCTAAACCATTTCAAATTCAAAACCTAAAATTAGATTGACATCTTCCATTGACTTTACGAAGACTTCAAGATCACTTTTTATCGTTAGCTTACTTTCCCTCGAATTGGACTCACTCAGATTTCTAAATCCTTTAAAGACAGGATAATATGGGTTACCAAGCCACCAAGAATTTATAGGGACATTAAGTAGATTAGACTCAAGATACACAAAAGCTAAGTTATTACCTCATAATTTTTGCTTGTGCTCTAGCTAAACCTTGAACTTTTCATAATCAAGTTTCTTACGTCATTTTTCCTTACACTAGAAGAATAAAATATCCTTCTTAAAGACAGAGTTGGCTTATTACCTCCTACATTTGAAGCCGACTCTTACATGACTACCCAAAATCTTAATATGTATAAGAAACATGAGATGCACTCTTTATATTTTTCTAGTGTCTCTTGCTAGAAGTGAGGTTGCACATGACATGCCACATGAAACTCACTACTCCAACTAGCAAGTTTCAAGTGACATGACACGCGGAAATTTAGTTCATTTTTTTAATAAAATATTGTATCAAACTAGCTAGTTAAATTACCCAGTTTGACAACCTACATAACATTAAAATGACTATTTGATTAGCGAGTTAATTGATTCAACAGTCAAAATAATCTCATATTATATTATTAATATATTTTAGAAAAATCACATTTAATATTTAATTTCTAAAAATATTCCAATTTTATCAATGAACTAATGAAAGTGAGATAAAACAAAAATAATATTTATAATAATGTGTCTGTAAAATATATGACAAGTGGGCTCTGCCTCTACCATGATAGCACAAGCAAACTCCTCCACCTGTGCTAGCAGTGAACTTCTGTGCACTTGTAATGGGGTGAACAAGTGATATAATCATGAAGTTATGACTAGGATCAAAGCCGAGGGACGTTTGTTTCATGTCATGTTATTTTATTCACGGAAATACGGTGGTGAGAATTTATTTTTGGGTATATTGCATTCTGAGAAATGTTATAGCTTCATATTCTAAATAAAAATTCTATTCCCGTTAAGAGAAGTAGGTATATGATATTTTCATGAGAATAAAAGTTATTTTCAACAAAAACTACCAATTTCCATTACATTCTATTATTTTCTTCTTCCTCTTTTTACTTATTTTAACTTTTAAATTAAATAAATTTTAAATTTTTCTATAATTACTAAATACCAATCAAACAAAAATATGGTAATAACTCCTCGGCATAATATTTTCAGAAATGTGGTTTCCAAAAATGCAAAATTATACTGTAAAACAAACACTTATATATACAACCTGTAAATCATAATATGCATGTTTTTGTTACTTAGTAATTACCATTTCTTTTTGTTTATGTATATATAGATAAACTTATCAGTAAATACTTATAAGAAAAGAAATTAAAAGGGAAAAATAAAATAAATTTCTTTCATATGATTTAATTTTAACTTTTTGAAGAGATTTATTTTATTTAACTTCTTAGTTTTTATAAATGTTTATTAAGAAAATTAATTTTTCTTACTGCTGTTGTGGTTATTTCTATTTCTTTATTTCATTTTTCTTACTGCTTCCTTATTGTATGATATCTTTTCATTTCATGATTGTTGACTTCTTGTTCTTATTCTTCCAGAACATGAACATGCTATTTCCCAACCTCGAAGTTATTATAATTCTCCACACAAGTCACAGGGGAAGAGTATTTCAACAGACAAGTGGAAATTTCCAGCGTAGACAAGATATCAGAAAACTGCAGTAGCTAGTATTTGCGTACATGCTATATGAAAATACTAATTCCCTTTTTATTCTAAATATCACTTTATTTTAAAGTAGACCAATTCAATGAGAGGAAAATTAGTTGGAAGTCAAATAAAAAATTTAAAATATCTCTTGATTACACAGAATAAAAAAACGTGCAAGCCTACTCAGTGACATGAGGCGTTGCCAGAAACTTGAACAGGGTGGGTAATATATATATATATATATATATGTATATATATATATATATATATATGTATGTAAAAACTAAAAAAGACCCTAGCTGACAATATTCTAAATTGTTACCGGAGGGGACCAAAGTGAATCTGATTGTCGCCCTTAATAAAATTGCATCACCATGGCGGATTATATTCTGATTCTAGGTCTTAAGTTTGTTCCGTGGATTCTGCGTGGTCCCTGACACATATTATATAGATATGGAAAGTATACGTGATCATGCATGGTTTCAAGTTTCATTGTGCTTCTCTTTTTACAATGAATGATAATGCAAACTAGGTTGACGTGATAATTTGATATATATATATATATATTGTCTGCTTAATAGCTTCTATGCTACGTGCCTTTGCTTTTTGTTGCGAATTACATGGTCGGCCATTGAAGCTTCAATATACACTTCGTAACTTGACATAGACTTGAGTTTACAATGAATTTTATACGTGTAAACTTAACTATCATTTAAAAGATTTTTTTTATTCATAGAAATAAATAAAAAAACAAGTATAACAAATTGATAACAATTGACACTATTGAGCTAAATATATACCATTTTAAAAGAATTTAAAAATATTAGATAATGTTCAAGTTTAAAGTTCATCTCGTATTCAAATTTGTAGCAGTGCCTCTAGTTTTTTGGGAGCAGGGCAGGACACAGAGTTTGTGATAGTAACACTTCCAACCAAAATGTTCGCGATTCTATTAACTTCAATTAAATTGGGTTGTGGCTGGAACATGTGGGGCTTATATAAATTTCACTTAATTTATTTAACGACTTTCTTTTTTTGAAGGAACGTAACGACTCTCATGCATAGTTTTATTAACTTAAACTATTAATAAAAACGTATATATGTTGAAAAACATGTTTCAAAGAGTGTGTTCAATAAGAGAAAAAAAAATGTATTGATCATATTATTTTTTTAATTACCTTAATTTTGCTTTCTATTGGGACTTAATATATTTTTACAAGTTTCGATTCTTTGAATCGGCAGTGGAACAAGTCTTTGATTCTAATTTAGTTACATTTAAAATTCATAAAACATTTTTTTTCCACATTTGAGTATGTATTTTATGAAAATTGAATCTTTTTTCACTAACTTTGTCAACTAAACTACACGGTTTGGACCTCACATTGGGTTAATTTGTTTGTAGATACCTATAATTGTTTATTCATTTTTTTATTATAATTAGAAGATAAAAATATATTCTTTGATATATTATTATTTTTTGTATGATTTTTTATTACTAGATAAAATTAACATGAAATCCATTAAAGCATGCGATTTTTGTTTTCTTTATTTAGTACAATTCTCATGAATTTTATTCAATAATAGAAATACAATGAAAAATGTGTGTAACAAGAAAGAGTCTTGTTATTGTTTCTCTTTAAAATACGACGATGACAAATGTGCTCTACAATGTTAGTGCAAGCCAAAATAATGACGTTTTGGAAGAGGATTCTTTGCCTTGTAGGTATGGCAAAGTCCCTTGGCCAACAAAAACAAACAAACAGTCGAAGCTCAATCTCTAACTCTGTAAAGCCATTCACAAAGTTATTGCACGCTAATAACCTAACAGAGTGAACAATATATAATTATCGTCATAATTTAACGGAAAGCTTCATATTCCTTCCGATTTTTAAAACTCATCATTTTTACAAGAAAAAGTATTGCCATTTGTTATTTCTTTTTAAATTTAAGAATAATATCATGTATTAATATTATTAATTATAGCTTTATATTTATTTAATTTTTAAATATTTTATACACCTATTATAAACAAGAGAAATAATAGTGAAAATCATCTATAAAAATTAATATAAATGAATGTATCGATTATATTTATTAATTTGTTATTAGGATAAAAAACATTTTTAATCCTAGTAGTTTTGAATATATTTAATTTTAGTCTTTCAAATTATTTTATTATTCTTAGTTCCTGTAAAAAAAATATTTTTAAACGATCTATTTCATCTCATACTTATAAGGTGACACATATTTAGACATATCATCTTAAAATAATAATTGATGTGATATATTTATATGCACGTCTTATTATGCCAAGGCATGCATAATATATAAAGATTATTCATCATATTATTCCTTATTGGTGTTACCTTTTGTTTTGTGTTTAAAACTTAATTACAAAAAGTAACTATTTCCTTGAGAATATAAATGTATAAACATTTTTTTGCTTAAATACATTTTTAAAAAAAAATAATAACTGATAGAAACAAATAAAAGAATGAACCGTTAAGTTGAATTTGTGTGATATAAAGTCTGCAGGTACAGGCACCAACCTTATTTTACGTACTTGGCGTCTAAAGTAATCAAAATTGGGATTGATCTTCTAGGATTTGCGGAATGTTAAAGCAGAATAAAATTCTTTGAGTGCATGCACCAAATGGCAAGAACCAATTCCAATTTTTTTACAAGGCCAATGCTTTTTTATTCTCACTCATATTTTACGGAAACCAAATTGGCTTGAGAGGGATTAAAGAAGAACCAAAAATAAATGTGCACCGTCTCTTTTGGCTACCTTGAATGGAGAGATAAGTATATATTTTTGTCCCTTTGGCTTTGTCCTCGACCATGTATGTTGTTGGAATCCACTACTTCACTCCATGACCCACTATACTATATCTTCTCAACTTCCAATTAACTACTTGTAAAACTCATATTCTCCCCTAAGAATCTGCAACTGCAAGGCACCAAAAACTACATCGAATCTCAAAGTGAACCGTCTGCTCAATTGTTAAATCTTAAATTTCTGCTATCGATGATGGGTTCTTACCTTTCTTCTTTAATAAGATTCCAGCCGTATACTCTACAAAATAATTCCAACGTTAATTAGTATTAAACTAGATAGATTTGTATGTATATGAGTGGATAAACAATACTCTTAATGAATAAATAATGCATGCATTCATTATGTAAAAAAAAATTGCACTCTTGTCCAATTTAATAAATTGATATATTTGATAAAAAAATAATTAAAGATTATTTCTGATTAGTTGATATTATAATCAATCTCTCAACTTTTTTGAATTTTAATTTTTAACCATTTGATTTGTTTTACAATTTTTTTGTCTTGTAATAATTTTTGTCGATATTTTTAGTTTCTCTAAAAAAAGATTGCTCATTTCAAATCAACCTTTTTAACCTACAAGTCATGCAAAACATGAAAAGGCTTAAATCTAACGGAACTCCATATTAAGAGACACATAACCCATGCAAATTATGAGCAAAACTAACCCTTTGTAAGGCTGGAGTCATACTTTCCCTCTAATCCGTTTTTATAAAATCTAATTAAGTAATTTAAATATCAGTATCGATAAAATTAGGTAATTTAGTTGGTAATATTAAAATTAGTTAACTAATCCTGTTTAAGAATCAGAGTGACAGAAAAAGAGAGAAAAGGGCCCACTCGAAATAAAAGCGGTCCCTCTGTCCCTCAGCTCACATTGTGCATTTGTGCTACTGTTTGCATGTGACGTTCACTGACACACACTACTTTCACTGTCGGCGCTTTAAACGCACACATCCCCTTCCCTCCAAATCTCTCTGTTTTTGTTTAATAAACTTGGTTTTCAAGACTCATCACTCCGCATTATAAATAAAAGCCACTGGTGACGGTTAATTTAACCATCCAAAATGGCACCTCCCAATTTCAGAGCCCATTCAATTATTCTTATTCTTCTTTTCGTCAATTCAGGAAGCGCCCACAATTACGAGGAGGCATTGTCCAAGACAATCCTTTTCTTCGAGGGCCAACGTTCGGGTTTCTTGCCGCAGGACCAGAGACAGAACTGGCGCGCCAATTCGGGCCTCAGCGACGGCTGGACCTACAACGTCGACCTCACCGGCGGCTACTACGACGCCGGCGACAACATCAAATTCGGCTTTCCGATGGCATTCACCACCACAATGCTGTCCTGGAGCCTCATCGAATTCGGAGACATGATGCCCCCCAACGAGCACCGGAACGCGTTGGTCGCAATCCGTTGGGCTACCGATTATTTGCTCAAAACTGTTTCTCAGCCAAACCGCATTTTCGTTCAGGTATGCTTTTTTTGCCAATGGCTGTTTCGTAAATTCTCCTAACTCATCATGGATCACGGGCACAAACTCAAAGGATGTACTCTCCATCTCTTTTGTTTTTTATTATTCATTACTAATTACGTAATATATATATACTGATGGAATTTCACACTGATGTTTACGAGTGTTTTTTTATTGTTCAATACTAGTGCCTAATATTAGTAATTTTAATGTTTATTATAATTCTGACAAGTGTGAAACGAAGAGACACGAGAGGTATAATTTTTATTTTAATTGAATAATAATAAAAATAATGCCCGTGGGGGTATCCCACTCTCTTAAATCGCCCTGCGATTATTTATGCCCGTTTCAGTTGATTCATTAATCATGATCATGACGTGGCTTTCCATTTTGTTATTTTGATAACCGAATAAAACGTCAAATTCTGTGCCTGTAATCCCATCCGTTATACATTCCAACAATTTCATAATCACGAACGACCTTGTGTTTTAGTTACAATTTAGATTAGGATTCATCAATAATCATTATCATTACTAGTACTATTCTTTCAAATGAAGTTCGTCCTCTAAGTGGAAAATAAAAATTTACGGCTTAATTTGCCCATACAACTCCTTTTCATTAGACATAATATTTTTTTTTGTACATAAACATAATACATTTTTTATATTATTTTTAAGTATTTTTATCATTAAACTAAATTTCATGTAGATTTGTCCTAAACTAAATTCTTGAAATTCGTTTTTTATCATTAGAAAATAGTAAGTACTATAAAGTTTTATATATGCTACTAATTATTTGTCTTTTTGGTCATGCACGAGTGGCCCACTTTTGATCCTCGAAGTCCGTGAGTTTCATAGGCTTATCACTTTATGATATCAACAGTCCTCCTGATTTCAGAATGCGAAATTTCATTTATTTTCCCTTTGGATTCCTAATCCAGACGAATATACATGACCATCGCGCCAAGGATGCCATTGTGTTAATAATTAATATCAGGGCACTGGTTATCGGTGTACCATGACAAATATTAACATGTAACTTAAAAATATTGGTTAAAGAACTTAAAAAATTATTGGAAACGAAAAATTACTGTCCATAATTTTTTTTTTTATATATTTTATAATTTAAATAATAATTAAAAAAATTTAACCAATATCTTTAGATCACTAGATACGTTAAAGTACCAACTAATAAAAAAAAATTAATTTATGTAGGTGGGTGATCCAATCTCTGACCACAATTGTTGGGAAAGGCCTGAGGACATGGACACAAGCAGGACAGTGTATGCTGTTGATGCACCAAACCCAGCTTCAGATGTAGCCGGTGAAACTGCTGCGGCACTGGCTGCTGCATCAATGGCTTTTCGTTCATCGGATCCTGGTTATTCAGACACTTTGCTTCGAAATGCTGCTAAGGCCTTTCAATTTGCAGATACCTATAGGGGTGCCTACAGTGACAATGCTAATGTTAGGAGTGGTGTTTGCCCATATTATTGTGACTTCGATGGTTATCAGGTAATTAATTCACTTGGGATTGCTTTTTTTCCTTTTAGATGCAATGGACTTTAATAAAAGCCTTAAAAGGATACTGTTTTCATGTTTCAATGCACGAGACGTTGAAAAGGATATATGGACAATTCACAATGATATTGCCTTTACATCATATTAGTACTAGTATAAAAGACCGAGACAACTAAAACGAAGCCATATATCATGAAAAATTCAATTATACCATGTTAATTTGTTGGTTTTTACTTTAGATATAGACCTATAGGAAGTGTCTAAGGTGAACTTTTGTTTATGGTAAAAAGATCTTAACATTTAACTAGAAATATTGGATTAAATTTATGATGGTTTTTTACTTTAGATAGACCTATAATTTTTAAGTTGTTGGTTTTTACTTTAGGTGTTTTTAATAATTTTAGAAAAATGAGATTAACTTAAAAACTAAATATTTTAACATTTTCTTTATTTAATAATTAAAAAGTTATTAAGAGACTACTTAAGAAGATTTAAAATTACTTGTTTGCATCCTGACATTATCCCATTCACATGAGCATGACTCATTGATGAAAGAGTTAAATTTACATGGGTCACGAGAATCTTTGGGTCCGTCTCAAAGTGACACATGTGACTATAGATTTTTCAATCAGCATCAAACTATATTGGACAAACATTATATTATTTGTAAGCAATATACATTATGTAATTATGTGTCAGAAATAGTTCATTATTGTGGCAATTTGTGTACTTGGAATCACTTCGATTTGACACGTCAATTGTCATTTACTTTTCATTAACAGGACGAATTGTTATGGGGAGCCGCATGGCTAAGGAGGGCCACTCAGGATGAAAATTTCCTCAACTACATTCAAAGCAATGGCAAAACCCTTGGTGCTGAAGACAATATAAATGAGTTCGGTTGGGACAACAAACATGCCGGCCTTAATGTTCTTGTCTCCAAGGTCAGCCTCCCATATATTTTCTCTCTTATGATCATCAATTGAATCAATTTTGAAATTGCACAAATTAATTTAAGTAACCATATATATCATCACATAATTTTCGCATACAAATTGAAGAGAGGAAGGGGGGGGGGGTATGCATTAATAATCTTTTTACTAACAAAATTTACCATTTTTAGGAAGTTCTAGATGGAAACGTAATGTCTCTTGAATCCTACAAGACTTCAGCAGAGAGCTTTCTGTGCACACTCATACCCGAAACATCAAGTTCACATATAGAGTACACTCCCGGTGGACTCATATACAGGCCTGGGGGCAGCAACTTGCAACATGCAACTTCAATTGCTTTCCTTGAATTGGTTTACGCCAATTACCTATCTCGCACTTCACAAACCATAAATTGTGGGAACATCTATGTTAACGCACAAACACTTCGCCAGCATGCTAAGAAGCAAGTTGATTACATTTTGGGAGATAACCCAATGCGTATGTCCTACATGGTTGGCTACAGCAACAAGTATCCGCAGCATATTCACCATCGTGGCTCCTCTTTACCCTCTATTAAGGACCATCCTCAGTTCATTGCCTGCAAAGAAGGCTCAATCTACTTCAACTCAAGCAATCCTAATCCTAATGTTCTCGTGGGAGCCATTGTGGGAGGACCCGGAGAAGATGATGTGTATGAGGATGATAGGGCTGATTTTAGGAAGTCCGAACCAACCACATACATTAATGCACCATTTGTTGGGATTTTAGCATACTTTGTTGCCAATCCCAACCCTTGATTAGTTACTATAATTTGCGTACAGCTTTTTGTAAATAAAAAGCATATATACTACAGAAAAGATGTCTCTCATCTTGAGAAAAAGCAAGAGTGGAGGTTTGCTCTGTGTTGGATACATAGGAGGAACGTTACAGAGTTTCAAGTCCCAGAAATTGTTCGTATCTTTTTCACTGGGAAGGGTGAAGAGCAAAAAGCTCGATTACAACAAGTTTTTTTTTTTTTTCTTGCTTTTGCCAAGAAATATGAGTGAGATTGCCATAGTGTGGATTTTTCTTTTTTTTTTTTTTTTTACTCAACACATCATACTGTGTGTATCATTCTTGATCATAATTATTCGGAAAATTAAATGTGTGGCTTCCTTTGTCGTGAATCTAATAAAAGATTAGGCCTTATTTGAATAACTTTTCTATGTGTAATTATAAGAAAACAAAACAAAAACAAAAAATGAAAAACATTTTTCATAAGATAAATTAACTTATTCACAAGTTAAAAATAAATTCTGAAAAAAGTTAATATGAAAAAAATTTATTAACTAACTTATACATAAATTAATTTTAGCTTAGCTTATGAAAAAGTATTTTTTTTATCTTGTTATTTTCTTCTAATATAAGTGCTCTTAGAAAAATTTGTCTATAATTAAATTTATAAATGATAAAGTCTGTGTATGCATACCTCACTAAACACGCTCACTGTTTTCATTTTACAATTAAAAACATATTGCGATTTATACGCTACATTATCCCATGCTTTTGGCTACCATTTCTATATTGGTTGCTAAGCCTTTCAAAGTATATATATATATATATATATATATATATATATATATATATATATATATATAATTATAAGAGACTGGTAACCAGTATATTTAGGTATTGGTAATGTTCAAGCTAGGAAAACTTAGAGATTTTTTTCTTTGATGGAGAATGAAGGTCTTCAAACCACCGGATGGAGGCAAGAATTGTAATCAAGAAAAAATTCATTTTCGTGATAAGTTGTCGGGCAATCAGAATCCCTTACGGAGATGGGAACGAGCGGATCTTATTCAAAATGGAAAGATATAGCGTTCATATCACCACACCATGGAGTCATATTTGAACGATTTACTAGAGTCAGAGTTGTGTATGGAGAATGACTTGATTCTTGAATCAGCCAGTAATAGGGGTATAATTTTGGTTTCCTAACTAGTCTATAGTTATGGGGGAATTCATCTCATTCGCAAATATTGCAACCTGCCCAAAATTAAACGGTGCCGCTGGCTACTTCAAGTCTTCAATGGTGGAAGGATCAAGGAGGAGAGCATTGAATTTGAATGTGCTGATACCAATGCAAAGCTTAGCCCTGCCACCGTTACTGACTTAAATCATGGGACAAATGATATGTACGACGATTCACTGGTGGTTGAAAAAGGAAAATGATCATGTTGCGGGAGGTATTACTACTATTTGTGTAGCAGTTGAAGAGTGATTAGTACTAGTATTTCAACCACCGCAGCAACGCCCACCATTACCAATGTTGTTTTTCACCAACCCATATTAATTGGTCTCACGGCCTCCGCTATACATTTCTGGGTTTGCCCTCCCGCCGCATTACGCATGCTGTTCTCATTAATGGCCACTCACCCTCTGACCGGGGTTCATGTTAATTGTTCATGCAATTAAAACATTCTAAGGTCACACAACTCGTGAATTTGGCACCAAAGGCATACCCAGTATTACTTGAGAAATGATACTATTAACATTCTAATTCAAAGAAGTAAAAACTTTTTCAATATCTTCGTTAATTATAAGTTCATTTTAATTAATTCATATCTTCAAGAAAAATAGTATATTACACCAATTCTGTCAATTATTTGTATTTTTATTCTAAAGTTATATTTTCTTAGAGCATATCCAATAGGTATTCTTATATCTTGATCTTAGATACAAGAACTGATCTTATTATTAAAATTTGTTCTTGAAGGAAGGGGATTGATCTTTAGCATGATAAGGTTGTTCTTGTAGAATAATGTTCTAAGATCAGCATGTGAATAAAAAAAGATTAACCCAATCTTCTTGTATGAGATTATTTTTTTATTGCTCCAATAATATTAGAAGATAGATCTCTTGTGAAACCTATAAAAAGTTATTTAAAATTACAAAATTTGATTCTATTGAAGTAAAAAATTGGAAAAATCTTTAAAGTAATGTGACAAAATAGAACCCACCAAAAAGTTAGCTAAAATTATAAATCTTGATCTTCTATTGGAGATGTTTTTATCTCTCTAGTCATTTAATCATTTTTCATTAATGTTTAGAGAAATAATTAATAGGGGTACACTATAATAACAACATGAGCAACTCTCCCAAATTTAGTCATTTTTCATAAATATATATTAAAAAAATAATTAATACATCTAAAAATTAAAAAATATTCTTATAAAATAAATAAACAAATTTTTGAATGATGGAATATATAATAAGGGGTACACTATCTAATAACATGAGCAACTCTCCCAAACCTTTGTATTTCATAGGGTATTGGAATCGCTTGGTGTAAGTGGACAAATAATTTAGAGACAAGTGAATTAATGATGCCACTTCATTAATTACTTTTAAAATTTTAATGTTTTGCAACTTAGTCCTTCATGTAGTAACTCTTATTTTTCATTTAAGTCTTATATTCGTTTTGACTTTCAAGGATGTTCAATGTTAAGAGTGGGTCTTGGTGTTTGTGTTCCACGAAATTTCTTTTTCGTTGCTGACAATTACGTTGACACTGATATAGGAAACAAAGGTATATATCAATAATATAGTTAGGATTTTTAGTTTGGATAATTTGTTTCTTGAAGTCTTGTTAATAATTGTTAACGCTGACGGTTTAATCATATGATTTCATTGGTGTTTGATATGAATCACTGTTTCTATTGTGATAACTTCACCTAAATTGAGAAAATGCCTTCATGGAGATGAACGTAATGTTTTTAGTCCATTAATCGGTGTTTCTATTCTGTAACATAGGGTTTGCAATTTACAATTTGCATCTGATCCCTGTTAACTTAAATTTTTTGGAGGGTTGGTTGTTGCGAGAGTTTGAGACAGAGGTTTTGCCTCTTGTTTGTTGCCTTAAGTTAGCTACCATTGTCTCTAAGCAGTTGGCACACCTTTTTTTTTTGTGTGTGTGTGTGGCATTTGGCTTTTAGCTTTGAGATATAATTGAGATATGATTGGGAAAAAGGGAGAAAGGGAGAGGGGGTTTCCTTTGTGCTTTTGGCTTACAATTGACTGAAAGATGGCGAAAACTTTGGGATGTAGTAATTGTTGCAATTAATAAAAGTATCTCAATTATGCTTCTTGAACAACCTTTTAGTCTGCCAATTAATTTTTCTTAATGATTTTCCTGGTAAGTTGGATGAAGCGCTAAACCAACTAATAGAAGCCATGAATCCTCATTCAGGTATGCTTTATGCTACTACAGGTGCAAATTAAACCCAGACATGATTTCAGCATTTAATTTGTAGGGTTTTGAAACCCTTGCCAATGTGTATCAATTGTAGCGGCGTCAAACATAACCACGATCTTCAGATTAACAGAGGGATACGAAATTCAGTTCAAGGGCATCACAGTGACAACTGCGATACTAGGGTTAAGTTATGCGATACATTAGGCATTTGACACAAAAAATAATTGTTTAAAAAATATATAATATAAAATAATAAAAGGACTACATTGCAAATAACAAATTTCAGAACAAACACATGACGTAAAACGAGTAAATGAAGTGTCTTAATATTATATGTCCAACTCATGTTGGGCACGAAAACTCTTCAGAATTTGCGGGCACAAAAAATTTTGCCTAATAACATTACTAACTTCTATAATAATTATTTTAAAAAAATATTTAATTAGGATTATTTTTAATTGATTAATTATGTAAAAAAATAATTAGAAAGTGTTTGATAAAAAAAATATATTAATATTTTTCATGTTCTCGCGTCATTGCTCCGTCTTCCATCGTGCAACGGGTGCTCATCGCTCAACACTTATTGTTGAACAAATGGTAAAACATAAGAGTACATAAGCTTGTCGAAAAATAGTACATTAGACTGATATATTTACAAACAGAACCGAGTCTCGAGAGGAGGAGAAGTCTTCAATGATAAAGATAGTCGCAATTATGTCATTGTGTCATATGAATGGATTATTTAAAATGAGCTAATTAATTACAACAATATAAGTAGTAGATAATGGAAAAATGTCTATGAAATACTTTTCCATCGTTGCTTATTATTGACAATTGGTTTATCTACTTTAAAATAACTATAACATATCCTTTAAAAAAGACAAGGATAACATACATAAATATATTTTTAAAAAAAATATAATTAACCAAAATAAAAGAAAAATAAAAATCACCAGGGTTTCTTACAATAAATTATTAGATTGCTTGAGACCATTATGATTCTCATTAATTTTTACATGAAATATAGTGTAGTATTATTGAAAAAAATAAAAAATTTAAATGATCTTGTGCCTTACACAGTAAAGATATGGACATGGATTGGGTCCAATATTTAATTTAATTTGAGTCTGTATCTGTATTTGGGACGGCTTTTGCTATTTACATCCCATTTTACTATGCAACACTTCCGTATCCCTCTTTTTTCCTCTCAATTATCCATTATACCTTTTTTCCTAAAGAAGTAAATTCCTTTTGCTTTTCAAAAATGTATTTCTAGAATTACATATACCTATTCTAGAAATGTATCTTCAAAAATTATGATTCATGGTTCCAGAGACATACTTCCAAAATATCACTTAAGAATTAAGATGGTTGATGAGAAATAAAAAAAATGATAAACATTTATCTTATACCCATGTTGTTAATCTTATTTTCATCCTATCATTAGTGTTTTTTAAATCCTATCTAAAATCTTATTTTCATTTTATCTTTATTATTCTTCAAAGTTTAAATCCTGATTTTAAACTATCTTCACCATATATTCATTATATAATATTGTGTTTTTATCATCATTATAAAATATTTTGTCTTTTCCTTCATGTGGCACTGCGTTTCAAGATACATTCATCATTAACTTCATATATTATACACCTTAATTACAAAGCAAAGCTTTTGAAGATGGTTTGTTTCCTTTAAGTGTGTTCATTCATTTTCTAATCCAAGTCTACATCAACGATTCAGTACAACATGAAGTTAGTGATGAACGTACCTTGAAATGCATTGCCACATGAAGGCAAACGCAGAATATTGCATAATAATGATGAAAATGTAGTATTATATAATGAATATATGGTGAAGATAGTTTAAAATTAGGGTTTAAAGAATAATAAAGATAAGATGAAACTAAGATTTTATATATGATTTAAAGAACACTAATGATATGATGAAAATAAGACTAATAAACATAGATATAAGATAAGTGTTAATCATCTTTTTTTAATTTCTCGTCAACCATATTAATTCTTAAGTGATATTTTATTAAAATATATATACTTATTCCAAAAGTATATCTTCGAAACTATGAATCATAGTTTTGGAGATACATTTCCATAATTAATATATGTAATTTCGAAAATACATTTCCAGAAAGTAAAATGGGTGCTTCTTTAAAAAAAATGTATAATAAGTAATTGAGAGGTAGAAAGAGAGTATATGGGTGTAATAGCAAGTGTCTTTTGGGACCAAAAAGGAGTAAAGTTGGGCTTCTTTTAGTGGGTTTACATTTATAGTATGGAATATGGATTTTTGTGATACCAAAAATGGAAAAGGAGAAATTGGATAGTTGGGGCCTTGGGGGTCACGACAAAAAGGAAAGGGGAAGAAGAAGTGGGTGTGGGTGAGAGAGGAAAAAAAGAAGAAAAGTGAGGAGATAGAGGAAGATGGAAGGGTGAGGAAGAAAAGTTATGAGAGACGGGGGGAAAGTCACTGTTATCCCTTAATCAATTAATATAATTAATTTTAATTATTTAATTAATTATATTTAATTCAATAAAAATTTAAATAAAATATTTAAAAAATATAAACATCACAACAAATATTATCAAAACATTTATAGCACCTACATAAATAAGTAGTTGTGGTGCAACTATAAAATGGGAGTTTGATAAAATATAGAATAAAGACATACAAGCAAAAACTAGGCCCAATGAAAAAGCAAATAAAATTGGATTTGTAAATAATATTACTTTTAGTCTTCTTTAATTCTATATAGTATTGTGAGGTCCACAAAAAATGATGTAAAATCCTAATTTGGAATCTCCCACTACTCTTAAGTTTTCCTATCGTCACACAACACTTTCTATTATTCGTGTGTTGTTGTAATCTTTATATCGCGAATTGGGTCCTCTAGAGCATATGAAAAACAATCTTAATTTCTATTAACAAAACTCAAGAAACACTTCTTCCAAGATGAAAAGGCTTGAAATGGATACGTTTAGTTTCAGCTGTTTCGTTTAATAATTAATAATTATAAAGCAAAACACTTTTTTTTTTTTTTTACTTTTTCTTTCATTTAAAATTTTATACCAAATATATTAAACAAACATTTTATAACTATTGGTAAAAAGCCAAAAAAAAAACTCCAACTAACTAACAATTGTCAAGCAATTATGTGCTTTGGTTTTTGGGTTAATTACAACTTATGCACTAACTCTACCAAAGCTATAACTCTTTCTTTCTATCTTTTTTTTGTTACTTTCTTTAATTTTTTGTTACTATCTTAATATTTACATGCTATGTTTTGTAATTACCTGTATAAACTTATCAGGCACGAGTAGTATGACTAGTTCTCTTTCTAAAATAGTTGAGTAAAACGACGAAGATTTTTGTGTGTGTGAAAGAAAGGGCCTAAAGGCCCACTACAAAAAAAAAAAATTCTGGTATCAAGCAAAGCAACTTGGTATTTTTGGAAAGCGTTTAAACCAGCGGAGCAGTGTGTGACTAAATGCATTGAATATGATTCAGTGCCTTTTGGCATGGGAGGGATTGATAAGGAATGATAAGGAGACGGAGACCTCAATCTCAGCAGATCCTGTCATTGAATCTCGACCATTGCTTAATGAGAATCAAACAAAACAAAGCAGCAAGCAGCTAGGCCAATTGTAACCTCAGCTTTCTTTCCCTAAACATCATTAGTTAGTTTTGTACCCTCTCGGACATACGTTTGTGAAATAATTAATATCTTGGTGTTTGGAGGTTAGAAAAAAACCAGCTATTTGAACCACGTACGGGAATGCCAAGTCAGCAGAAATTATCATCCACGTGTCAAGCGAGGAGACGCCGGCTTACCTCAGCCTCAAACGAAACATCACTAGGACAGTTATAAATGCAGAGAGAGGGAATTCATGTGTGGTAGAAAGGTTGCTAGTGGCGGGGATAAGATTAAGATTGTAGTTGCAGCATACAACACCAAACCACACCAAGCTACATTCAACAATGGCCTCTGCTTCTGCTACTCTTCTCAAGTCATCTCCTGTTCTTGACAAGTGTGAATGGGTCAAAGGCCAGACCCTTCGCCAACCTTCAGTATCTGCCGTGAGATGCAACCCTGCCTCAGCATCAGCTCTCACCATCAAAGCTGGTTCCTATGCTGACGAGCTCGTCAAAACCGCCGTATGTTAATATTCCATATGTTATTGGCCTATTATACTACTAACAGCCATAATTAAATGTACTCTGTTAATGAAATGTCAAGGGTGTCTATAACTCAATTGGTTAAGTAGTTCTTGTAAATTCCTCGTACTGTTTTTTATTCTCACGGATAAATAAGAAAAATCTATTAATGAAATTCAATTTAGTTCCGATTTTGCCACTAATTTGTAATATGGTTTGATTATGTGAGTGCAGAAAACAGTGGCCTCACCGGGTCGTGGTATTTTGGCAATGGATGAGTCAAATGCAACCTGCGGGAAGCGTTTGGCATCTATTGGGTTAGAGAACACAGAAGCAAACCGGCAGGCATACCGTACCCTACTTGTGACAGTACCTGGTCTTGGTGAATACATCTCTGGTGCCATTCTCTTTGAGGAAACTCTCTACCAATCCACTGTTGATGGAAGGAAGATCGTCGACGTACTTGTTGAGCAAAACATTGTTCCCGGTATCAAGGTCGACAAGGTAAGCCTCCCAATTAATATTACTCTCCAGTCTCCACTCTTCCAACTTCAACTAGCATATTTTTGTAAATGAGGAGTGATGAAAATGAAATTTGAAGACTCGACTACAAGAACAGTATTTTTACAAGCAAAATTTAAAATATTATTCGGTAGGTGCAGAAAATTGATCATACAAGGTTCATTAAACAGCCAATTAATTACAATATGTACGTAGAATCTTTTGTGGGTCAAACAAGCAAAAAATTTCTATATTTCTAATTAATTTCTATAATATATCAAAGCTTTAACACGTGATTTCATTTCATGTACTGTAAACAATAGGGTTTGGTGCCCCTAGCTGGTTCGAACGACGAGTCATGGTGCCAAGGTCTTGATGGTCTTGCGTCTCGCTCAGCTGCATACTACCAGCAAGGTGCCCGTTTCGCCAAATGGTGAGTGTGTGTGTATCTCCACAAAAATCAGAATATCATTGATGCCTATTAATTGTATATGTAAACTATAGGCGTACTGTTGTGAGCATCCCCAACGGTCCCTCTGCTCTGGCAGTGAAGGAAGCTGCCTGGGGTCTAGCTCGCTATGCTGCCATTTCACAGGTAAGAAACATTATGCAAGTAACTATTGAGTGATTTTAATTTGTTTAGAGGAGATATTGCATCTAATGGGATTAATGAATTAGGACAACGGGTTGGTCCCAATTGTGGAGCCAGAGATCTTGCTTGATGGTGAGCATGGGATTGACAGGACATTCGAAGTAGCCCAAAAGGTGTGGGCAGAGGTATTCTTCTACCTGGCTGAGAACAATGTCCTGTTCGAAGGTATTCTCCTCAAGCCTAGCATGGTTACTCCAGGAGCCGAGTCCAAGGACAAGGCCACTCCTCAGCAAGTTGCTGACTACACCCTCAAGCTCCTTCACAGGAGAATCCCACCTGCTGTCCCTGGAATCATGGTAAGCCATTCCTTTGTTACTGCAAACAAACAATTCATCATATTCATGGTAATGACCAAAGTTGTTGTGTTGTGCAGTTTTTGTCTGGCGGACAATCTGAGGTTGAAGCAACCTTGAACTTGAATGCAATGAACCAGTCTCCAAACCCATGGCACGTGTCCTTCTCCTACGCCAGAGCTCTCCAAAACACCTGCTTGAAGACATGGGGTGGTCGCCCTGAGAACGTGAAGGCTGCTCAAGATGCACTCCTTTTCCGTGCCAAGTCCAACTCACTCGCTCAGCTTGGAAAGTACACTGGCGAGGGTGAATCTGAGGAAGCCACTAAGGGAATGTTCGTCAAAGGCTACTCCTACTAAGATCGTCTAAATTGTGTTTCTGGTTTTTAGTCTTGGACACTATTTTTATTCATGATTATTACTTGTACCTTTTCAACTTAATGAACTTCTTCCAATCAATTACGAATCTTGTATTTCAGTTGATGGAACATACGGGAGGGGAGATTTAAATTTAATCCAGTGATATAGAGACAGTACCCATTCTAAAGAATTACTTTAAATTCAAATCATTAATTTAAACGAATCCTACTATTTATAATATCTCAACCAAAAAATTAAAAAATTAAAATGTGTTTTTGCATATAAAATCTAGAACAAAAACATATTTTTATTGTGTAATTTTGTTTGCATTCTCTGCACTACAAAAGAAACATGTTTTCACTGTGGATTTTTGTAGGCGATTATACAACAAAATCATTATTCTAAAAAAGGACATTTTGGGAATAAAAATATCAGCTCCTTAGTAGGGATCAATAGCAATGGGAGTGAGTACAATAACAACTCCTAAATCGGTGCATAGCCAAGTCGGTCCAAATAATCAGGCCCATATGTAATCAAAGACATGGAACATATAAATACATGTTAAAAATTATTTGAAACTACAACACGATTTTAAACTTATACATTCAATTATCAAAGTAAGTTGCTCAAGAAATTAACATATAAAATGTTCCATGATCTGCACTCAATCAAACCAGTTGCATACTGTTTCACTCTGAATTATGCAATCAAACTAATTGCAACATGATATACACTCAATCCCACAAATAAAAATTCCTGTATTACTCTGAACTTTTGTACACCAAGACAAAAACATCTATAGACAGTTTTAATTCCACAGTGGTTTTAAAACATCTATATGTAACAGCGTTAGATGATTTTAGGAGGAAAAAATAGACAGCGAGAATAAAAAGGTTAAGAAATTGTAATTACATGAACCAAAATGTAATATTTTAAATTATATAGACTAAAAAGAAGAGTTGTTGCAACTGTAGGGATAAAAAAATAATTAATTCTTAAATTAAATATCATGACAAAACCTATCGTTAGATTTCCCTAAAAAGCATTTCATTCTTTCAGATTTCCCTAATAAATAATGTTTGTTATTAATAATGAGAATATCTATTTTATTACTTTTAAAATACATGTTTCATTTGTTTATAATAACGACAATTTTTTACATGTTTTTGTTTTTAAAAGCTTAAAATAGCTTCATAATTTTTAATTAATTTCAAAATATTGTTTTTAACTTATTTTTCATAATAAAATATTTATTATTAATAATGAGAATATATATTATATTTTTTTATTTTTAAAATACATGAATTCATTTTTTATTTTTACACCTTATATTATCTGTTACGATATATATAGTGAGCCTGTAGAGCAAAAAGCCTGCAGGACCCAATGCACGTGGCATCAGAGCAATGCATGGAAGTGATGGAACTCAAGCTCTGTCAAGCTTTGCCGAAGCCTCATCGGCTTAATTTTACTTTTTCTTCACTTTTACATGTGTTGTAGGAAGGGGTATTAATTATATATGGATTCATGAACAAGCTCCACGGATGCTTAATTAGTAATTAAACCTCCCCTTAACCTCTTGAAACATAGTAACGGGTAGCTAGAAGGTCAATTTCGTTATGCTATTGTCCCAACCAAATGGACTATTCCTGCAAAGCGACTAGGGACCCAAACAGACAGAGAAATGAATACTTCTAGTATTTATAGAATTGAATTTAATGTGAATATTTTTATTTATTTATTGGAATCAAAGACATATATCAAGTTTATAATAACTTACTTCTCAACCAATTGAATTAAACTTTTTTGTTATAATTTAGCAATATATCATTATATATAATAAATTTGTTAATTTTTTATGATGATTATTGTAAAAATCATCCAAAGAATAATCTCTATTTGGTTAATAGTGTAAAGACATTTTTACTAATATGATGATTAAAGTCTTATTTATAAATTTGGGAGAAATATTAATATGACATTATTTCTTATTTTTAATACTCTGTTTATCAATAGGTAAAATTATATGTTGTCTTCATTAATAAATAAATTCCAAAATATTTAGTAACATCAACATAAAAATTCACTCAGTAATAAAAATATTAACAATAAAGTGATAAAGATCGAGTGTTTTGTTAATACCCTATACCGAACTAAATTATGTCTTAGATATGATTTTGATGCTTATATAATTTATTTGCAGGTGTACTCTAACCTTGGCTAATCTATGTAATTCATATACTATCAGAAATTTATTGATTTCAGAGTAACTTACACAGGAGGAATTTAACTACAACTCTATAAGGAAGAACTTTCAGAAAGAAAGAAAAATTGTATGAATTGTCAGTGTTAGAGAAAAAAATATATATTTTCATTCTCTCTACACATTTTAAGCCGTGGCCTTAACGAGGCAACAATAACACATGTTAAAATGAGACTGTTTTTTTACAATATTTATTAATCTAATAGGTATAAAAAGTTCAAAACATAGAAACTAATTTCCCCCCTCGAAGACAAAGTTATTTTTGCTGCCAATATTAATTAATAAATGTTAAATTTTTGTTTTTTTTAAATATATTAGTTTTTTTTATTAATGAAAGAATTTTAACTTATTGTTAATTTTTTTTCTCATCATGGCCAAATCAATTTTATAACTCTTCCTTTAAAGATAAAGTATCTACCTATTCATCATATAAGAAATTAACTTTTTGAAATAATATTATGACTAAAAAGAGGAATGATCTAACAATATTTTTTCAATATATAAGATCACATGTTTAAAAAATATAAATTCTTTTTACTTAAATTAAAGTAAGTGTCACGTTCAAAGTATGATAAATAGTTTTCCCAAGAGTCCAGTGAATCACCCAACAATTTACTCCAGGATTGGTAGTTAGCGTGACAGGCGAAAAAGGGCAGCTCTGATCATCAGATCCCCGACGTGATGCACGCTTCGGCTTGTATGGAGCCACACATTTGTTGTTTTCATTTTCTACTTTCTTATAAATCTAATTTAACAAATGAGTTCACGTTACAAGGAGGCACAATTATGTTCACCAACCGTGCTGTCTAACACGTTAATAGAAAAATAAACTATTAATTTCTGCTGACAGAATCTAAAAGTAAGTTTGAACAAAAATAATGTTTAAGAATATCAATGATATAAGATTAAAAATGTTTTTGATAATTTTTTTATTAAAAAAATATTATATTTCTAGTAAATAAGTTCTCGAAAACGTTTCTGACTTGTATTTAAATAGATCATATGTTTAATTATATCATAGAGTATGTTTGAAATATTTTTGCAATTAATTTATAAATTTAAGTTATAAATTTTAATCAAACATACTGTAAAAATATCTTATTATATGATATATTAAGAATGTTTATCTTAATTGATATGTGTGAGTTATTGTGAACTTTTTGGATATATATAAATTTTTTTTTATCATTTGAAGGTAAAGGAAGAGAAATAATTATACAATATAAGCATGTGATACATTATTGAATTTCAACCTAATTATACTTTTAGTTTTTTAGGTGTCGCAAGTGTGTTGTTGTGGGTGAATTTCAAATGTATTTAGTTATTTTAAGTATTATTGTGGTGTGATTTTAATTCTTTTATTGAATTTTTAACATATTTTATTAATGTGATATTGGATGATGATATTATAATTAAGTGTTCTTGACTTAATTATTACATATTTTACAATTTCGACTTCATAAAGATTAAAAGTATAATTAAGTTATGTCAATATATGTGTTAGACAATGAGTCAATTATCATATCATGGTTCAAAAGTTACATTAATAAAATTTGTTAAATATTTAACAAAATATTAATAGAAGGATCAAAATTATACAATTATAATAATAAAAGACTTAATTTTTCGTAATTAAAATCTATGAACTCAAATCACAATTAATATTTTTTAGGAAAAAACAATTAAGTTTTCTTTATCAATAGTTATCAATTGTTAATTATTTTAATAATAAGAAAATTAAGCTTAATTTTATTAGAAGCGAATAAAAGCAAACTTACAAGGTGATTAGTGAGTATAGTCTGTTTTACTTAAAATGTAAATTTATTATATTAATACTCTTTCAAAGGGAAAGGTTCATTTTAGAGACAAAGGTATAAAGTTATACTTATTTTCTTTTTATCAAATTAATAATACACATTAACACACGAGATATAAGATAATAATTAAATCTTAAATGTTTAATTATATCTAAATGATTAAAATTAAAAAAAATTACTTTGAGTCACATAATTATATCTAAATGATTAAAATTAAAAAATTACTTAAAGTTATACTTATTT
>PYAF01002694.1:6792-27107 GCA_007407185.1 Glycine tomentella | reverse complement strand
AGACATCTCTAAGGAAATAATTTATTAGAATTATTTATATTTATTTTTTTTATAATGTTTATATGGATCTCACATTGTGACAATATTATTTTTATTTACTTTATGTAATTCATCATTTAACGATGCTATTATAAAATATATATTAAATAAACCCCACAAATCACCTTACATTTAATATTTTAGTTCTGTGTGAGGCTCCTTTTTCTTTATTTGATAATTTTTTAATTAAACAACCGATTATTAAGAAATTAGGAATTATGTATTGATATAAAAAATTAAGAAATATATGCATTAATAAGAAAAATATACTGTATAATGTTATGTTATTATATAAATAAATAAATGTCTATAAAAATTAAAAATATAAAGTAAAATTTTATTATATTTTAATGAACCAGTGCTATGCTTTATTTGTTATGGTGGAAAGAAAAATAATAAATTAAGGAGGAAAGAAAACAAAAAACACCGTGATTGAAGTTCGCTCCGTTATCAGGATGTACGTACGGAAGAAAAGAAAGAAAATTATACCACGCGCTTTCGTTCAGATACAACAATAATAAAACAAAGGTTTTTCTTATAAAAAAACTTTTACAGTTTTCTTTATCTCATTTCTCATCCTTTATTTAAGATATCAAGGTTAATTTAATACATTTTTAATCTCTATAAAGTTTATATTTTTAATTTTAATTTTCATATTTTTTTATCTATTTCTAATCTGTCGTTTAGTTTCATCAAATAAATATCAAATTTTGAGTGACTAAAAAGATATAAATAAAAACAAAAATTTCTAACCTTAGGCAGATATTAATGATGGATAATAAATGAGAAATTAGAAATGTACTTATTTTTTTAAAATAAAAAATTTGAAGTTTTATAAGAAAAAGTATATTATTTTTATTTCTTTTCATTCTCTAATTAACCAATTTATAAAATCCTTTTATTGTTTAGTACTCTTTTTGTTCAATACATAACGAACGAGATCATTTAAAAAAGGTTAGGGAAGATCAAAAAGTTAAGAAAAAGAGATAAAGAAGATGATGTAATAAAGTGAGTGTGGAAATATCGGAATCCTGTGAAATTGATGCTCCCAAGTTCCAGGTGTGAGGGAGAGAGAAAAGAAACCGACCACAGACTCTCTCTCTTACATTGCATGGTGTGGTGCGGTGGCGTTACAACCTTTCTCTTTCAGATCGTGGGTCGTTAACTTGTACCCATTTTCACTACCCCTTCCCCTACTCTTCTTAATCTATTCCAATCCCATTGAACAAAAAAAGCAAAGAAACAGCTTCATCCTCTACCTTTTATGTTATTGTGTAAGAAAAATCTAAACTTGGACAATACGTCACACACCTTGTGAATCGTACTAAGATTTTTTATACTATTCTGGGTTTTGAGTAACTCTAGTCTACTCAAAGGTTTGAACTTTGAACTCTGAAGCAGTTAGTTGTGTTGAGTAAGTGGCATTGAGATGCCTGCCAATGCCATGTAGCGAATTCTGAAGAGACCAATTCGTGTGTTGATTTTAGTTTTACTTTTGGGTCGCATTTGTGGTTAAGCTTTCAATTGCGGTTCTCTCACCGTCAGAGGAAGACGTTAACGGACAGAGAAAGTTGAAGGTAATTTCATTGAGTCGTGAAACATTAATTTCTACAAGAATACCTGACCGTATGTGTTTGTTGGAAAGAAGAAAAAAGAGGGAGAGTGAAAGGGATGGTGTTGTTTGTTTTGGGACATTGCTCCGTGTAACTAACGATTTATGGTCTTGTTTCGTTGAATTGCGTTCTCGGTTCTCAGACATTGAGCGTTTGCCACGATCAAACTATTTTTTTATTGGTCATTGGTGAACCAAGGATATATATTTTTTTATTTGCTCTTCACGTCCCTCATCTCTCTCTCTCTCTCTCTCTCTCGCTCTCCAGATGAAGGTTGATAATCTCTCTTCTTTGTTATTTTACTTTTTTTTTTGTTTTTAATTTATTGAAGAGAAGTTCTAGTCATATAAGGCCTACAAGCGACAAGTAAGAATTGATTGACGATTAAATAGTTATTAGTTACTAGTATTCTGTTGTTCCTGGTCTTTCTAAAGTTAGCTTCTTGTTACTGTTATTGCGTATTTATTTATGAGCTGAAGTTAATGGGTTGTTGTCTTTTCATTCATGATGTGAATAATGCTCAAATTTAAGGGCTTGGTATTTTTGTGAACAGCCAGCTGTTTTCCTATAACTATCTTACATATTTGGGAATGCAATAATAGCTTTTATAATTTACCACATCACTTGTTTTCACTTTTAAAAGTGAGAAATGGGAGCTGTTGCTGGAGAAGAGTTAGTTAAATGGGAGAAGATGGGAGGAGTGGGAGGCCATGAGGAGAAGATTCTGGTGTTAGTGAGGCTGAGGCCTTTGAGTGAGAAGGAAATTGATGTGAATGAAGCAGCAGATTGGGAATGCATCAATGACACTACCATCTTATACCGGAACACCCTTCGGGAAGGTTCCACATTCCCAAGTGCCTACACCTTTGGTAAGTAAATGTATATCTTTGATGTTGCTATATTATTCATTGTCTTAAATTGGAATCAAAATCAAACAATTCTATGATTGCACTATATTGACAAGAATTGAAATCTTAGAACATGGGCTTGATTCATAAAGTACGTTTACTGGATCTGTGGATCACTTTCCTTTGCCTGGAGAACAAGGCTTAGTTGCTTGAATATTTTCAAGTTCTTTTGCTTTGACTTTCCATGGCAGAGATGCACTTCTTTTTCTATTTTTCCTGGGTCCAACTTGGGAAAGTACTTAATTGAATTGATGATACAAACATTTTGATGATTCTTTTTTCACTTGTTTTGATTTGACATAACTAACTAAGATGCCATTCCCGTTTTTCCCTTCTCTTTAATTTTAAAACGACCGTACATCGCCTCACTTCAAAATGCATTTTGCTTAGTTTTTTTTGTAATGATTGTGTTTTGGAAGCATTGTTGATTAAGTTTAAGATATGATGTATCAGAGGTTCGTTTATTATGGATAAAATGTTTCTGAATTTTTATTATGATTTGGTTGTAGATAGAGTATTTCGGGGTGACTGTTCCACAAAGCAGGTATATGAAGAGGGGGCCAAAGAAATTGCTCTTTCAGTTGTTGGCGGAATAAACTGTAAGCATATTATGCTACCCAGTTTCTCATCAACACTTCCCAATCAGTCTCCTTACTTTGACTAAAATACGTATTTATACATTCTTTCAGCGAGTATTTTTGCCTATGGGCAAACGAGTAGTGGAAAGACATACACGATGATTGGAATAACTGAATATGCTGTAGCAGATATTTTTGACTACATAAATAAGGTAGCTGGACAGGGGGTTTATTGATCTAGCTGTTTAATTCTTCAGTATCATTTTCCACCATAATTCTTGTTTCTAATATTACAAGTCTTGCTAACAAAAGGTTACTGTGACTTTTTTAGCATGAAGAAAGAGTTTTTGTGTTGAAGTTCTCAGCAATTGAAATTTACAACGAAATTATTAGAGACCTCCTGAGTACTGAGAACACATCACTAAGGTTGCGTGATGATCCTGAGGTGAATGCATTCTGTAATCTATATATATTTAATATATTGAATTGAAGAAGAAATGATATTGTTTATTTAACTGTTTCTCTATTTTTCAGAGAGGACCAATTGTAGAGAAACTTACAGAGGAGACTCTCCGGAACTGGGTGCATTTGAAAGAGCTCCTATCATTCTGTGAAGGTAAAAGAAATTTGCATAACTTTCTTGACAAGGGTTGGTTTACAGCATTACATTTCCTGCTATATTCTTGCAGCACAGAGACAGGTAGGAGAGACATACCTCAATGACAAGAGTTCTCGATCTCACCAAATTATCAGACTGGTGTGTGTGCCTTCCCCCTTGCTGCTTAGTACATTGTGTTTTCTATACCTTGTTGACTTATGTTATTGGAATTTTAACCTTGCAGACAATTGAAAGTTCTGCCAGAGAATTCATGGGTAAAAGCAGCTCAACCACCTTAGCTGCTAGTGTGGTATGTTTAAATTTATAAATTCTTCCTCTCACTCAACATAAAATGTTTACAACATTTTACTATTATTTTTGTTTCTTTTCTCTGCAGAATTTTGTTGATTTGGCAGGGAGTGAGCGTGCATCTCAGGCATTATCAGCTGGGTCCAGATTGAAAGAAGGCTGTCATATAAATCGGAGTTTACTCACTCTTGGAACAGTTATTCGTAAACTTAGGTTGTCCCCTTCTTTCTTAGCCTATGGTGTCTACATTCTTTATTCAGCTTCTAATATTGTTAGCAAACCTACATCCGGATTGTTTAATTCAACTGTAAGTCATATGGATGCCTGCCTGTTATTTTATTGTTGATTAACTAATCATAGCTTCATTGTTTATGAGTTCACGACCTGTCAGGCTACAAGGTTAACTTTGCCTTTTCTATGCAAGAACTGACTAGCCTATTTTTTCTTTTTGCTACAATCAGATTGAAATTATTGATATCATCATAGGCTCATACCAGTAAGATAGCCTTTCTTTCAGAAAAGAGAAAAAGAGCATTAAGATAGCCTTTTTATTAATTATAAGATACTGAATTCCTTTTATAGGGATTGAATATTAGTTAATGTTAACTTCACCATTAAATAAAAATTTGGGTGAAGAAGCAAGACGGATGTTCATATTATGTACCTTGTGTTGTGATGTTCATATTATGTACCTTGTGTTGTGACTAATTAGAGAGGGCTTCTCACCGTAAACTTATCTGATGGGCTACATTTTCTATGAAGCTGTCCAAATGTAAAATTCAGTAGTTTCTGTTGGCTGACATATGTGCTTGGATGCAGTAAAGGAAGACAAGGACACATCAATTACAGAGATTCTAAGTTGACACGCATACTGCAGCCTTCCTTAGGTGGCAATTCTAGAACAGCCATCATTTGCACTTTGAGCCCTGCACGGAGCCATGTTGAGCAAACTAGAAACACCCTTCTTTTTGCTTGTTGTGCAAAACAAGTGACCACTAAAGCTCAGGTTAATGTAGTGATGTCTGATAAGGTATTGGTCAAGCAGCTGCAAAAAGAGGTAGCCAGATTAGAAACTGAGTTGAGAACTCCTTGTCCTCCTTCCACCAATTGTGATTGTGCAGTAATGTTGAGAAAGAAAAATCTCCAGATACAAAAGGTTGTAATTTGCTATTTTTTTTTTGTTTTAATTCATATGATATTCATTTTATGTTGATTGTGGACATATCTTCACGTGGGACTTTGAAGATATTGATTTAGAACTTTGGTGTATTAACCTCTCTTTTCTGGTTAATTGTCCATTTGTCTTAATTAACAAATACTTATGTCGTAATATCTAAAATTGGTTTCATCATTTTCTTAGATTTCGTATCATACCTAAAGCTGTAAATTGGTGCTTACTGATACATCTTTCGCTCTTGTGCATGTTACGTTTTTGTTACGCCTTGGATGTTGATAACATGGGTTTCAATTATTCAGATGGAGAGGGAGATTCGGGAGCTTATTGAGCAACGTGATCTTGCTCAATCTCAGGTTGAGGATTTGCTGCGCATGGTTGGAAATGATCAGAAATCTAGAACAGTAATTTCTGTCTCCTAATTAGTGAACTTATATAAGAAATTATGCCTCTGAATTTGGTTTCCTCTCCTTATTATTCAGTCTGGCATTAATAATTGGTCTAATATGCAGGAAAGGATGAACACCTGGGAAGATGATGATTCAACATCAGAGTCATCAAGCATTTATCCTTGTGATTTACGCATTAGAGAATTCAACAATCCTCACTGCAACAATGAAAACAGTGAAAGTAGTCCTGATAGTAAGTTGTTTCTTCCCTTTGTCAATAGTAAGTAGGCTGATAGAAATTAATAGTTAGTACCATTCAAGAGTAGAACCGCATCATATTTATTCATTTGATAACTTTTGTTTGTACAGAACACCCTGATGAATGCTGCAAAGAAATTCAAAGTATTGAATTGGAGGAATCAAGTAGAGATGACCTTGAATACGCTGATCCATCAGTAAGTGACAACAGGGTGTTGGCATTAACATTGTATGGAGAGGAAAATGTAATAAGTCAGGAGATACCAACCCCTGTGAATGAAGATAGGGAGGAGGGACAGAACCAATTAACATATGGTGTGTTGGAGCAGAGACTCGATGATTCACAATTGAGTAATGATTCTCCTTTAACTATGTCAGAGACAGTGTCAAATTGTAGGAATCTTAAATTAATAAGGAGCTGGAGTTGTAGGGAATATTACATGACTGGTTCTCATGAGAAAGCGGGAGAATTGCAGAGGACTCCGGCCAGTAGTTTTAAAAAATGCTTCCCTGGAAGACCAGATGGATTGCAGAGAAAGTTCCTTCCATTAACTTATGGTTCTTCCACAAAATTGTCAGTAAATGGCTCTCCATCTTCTATTGGAAGCCCCTCTATGGATGAGTTAGGAACCAACAGCATCAGATCATATGCTAATGAAGATGTTACTAGCCTCCAAACTTTTGTTGCTGGGATGAAGGAAATGGTAAAAATTGAGTATGAGAAGCAGCTTGTAGATGATGATCAGGTGCAAAGAAATCATTTCAAATCATTTCTTATTTCTTAAAATTTAAGCTAAAAAATTACACATTTATTATATTTTTCTTTGAACTAACTGAAATTGTTCACATGCTTCTTCCGTTGTGCAATATTAACCAGTTACCAATGCAACTATGAATTACGTTTTATTAAAAGTGTTTATTGCTTCATAAGTAGGTAGCTTTACTCTGGTCATTCTTGTTATTAATTCCTTTTCAATATTTATTGTGTGAAATTGTTGCTTGTCATTAGCAAATATAGGAAGAATATTGAACATATACTGTATCAAGATATTCATATTGATACTTGTAGCAGCCATGGATAATAAGTTCACACAATTTGCAGCTGATACTTGTATTTGCTATTCGTGCAATGCTTCATTTGATGCTTAAAAGTCTCATTTGAAAAGTCACTGTTAATCTTGAACGTCAATGTTTTTGACTATTTTCTAGTTTCTGAATTGTAGGATCAGCAAGCAGAGACAACAACTTTTAGATTTGAAAAGAATATGAAAGATGTAGGTGTGGGTTCAATGTTAGAGGCACCTGAATCTCCTATAGAATGGCCTCTGCAATTCAAGCAGCAGCAAACAGAAATAGTGGAACTGTGGCAAGCCTGCAATGTATCATTGTTTCACAGGACTTACTTCTTTCTTTTGTTCAGAGGTGATCCAACTGACTCCATTTACATGGAGGTGGAGCTTAGAAGATTATCTTTCCTCAAAGAAATATTTGCCAGTGGAAATCCGTCCATGAACGACGCTCACACCGTCACATTAGCTTCAAGGTTCTCTCTTGTTTCTGTCACATGAGCATCTGATATACATCTTGCTCATGGACACTGCTTAATGTTGACTGACATACATGTCTTTATTTGGGGAAACAGCGCGAAGGGTGTTCGGCGGGAGAGAGAGGTGCTGGTCAAGCTTATGCAGAGAAGGCTATCCGAGGAAGAGAGGAAGAATCTCTTCAGCAAGTGGGGCATTGCATTGGATTCAAAGCGCCGGAGGAAGCAGCTGGCGAATCGCATATGGAGCAGCACCGATATGAATCACGTTGTGGAGAGTGCTGCGGTTGTTGCAAAGTTATTGAGGTTTACAGGGCACGGTAAGGCCCTGAAGGAGATGTTTGGCCTTAGCTTCTCACCACATAGGATGTCATATTCGTGGAGAAATACCAGGGCGTCTCTTTTTTAGGCCTCGTTTCATGTACACCAAATTTATTTATTATAAAATTCACTGCTTTCGTCAATGCAAATGGAACCATTGCCTTTCTCATTTTGGTGTTATGTTACCTAATGCCAGTGAATACTTGGTCTTGAATTGCCAACTTCACATCGTTCTCCCTCAGTCTCTTTTGATACATTACAGCATTATTTCAACGAGTTCAGAACAATTTCTAGTATAACATGACATGTTCTGCTCGTTTCGCTGAATATAGTTTCATGCTGCGTATTAGTCAATATGTTTTCCGTTTTCCCTCTTGGTCAAACTTGAGTTAAGCATGAATGTCATAGAGTCTCACACCTTTTAGAAGTGGAGGTCAAATAGAAGTTATAAACATTATTCTTCTTTAATTCATTGAGGTTGAAACTAGACAATATTTTGAATGAGGTGAATCTAATTTTATTTTAACTTGTGTGTACTTCTAGTGTAAATTATTTTTTAGTTAAAATATCATAAATCATTTTTGATATATTTTAAAGTTAATTATTATAAAAATAAATAAATTTATTACACGTGATACAACGTAAAAAATATTACACTACTAATAACATGTTTAAAATATACATTCATTTTATTTTCCTTTAAATATCTGTGGTACATTTATGTTTATCTAAAAAATCAATAATAAAACAATCAAAATTAATTATAGAAAAAGCTAATGTAATTGAATGAGGTGAACCTAATTTTATTTTAACTCGTGTGTACTTTTAGTGTAAATTATTTTATAGTTAAAAAATCATAACTTATTCTTGATATGATTTTTAAGTTAATTATTATAAAAATAAATAAATTTATTACACGTGATACAATGTAAAAAATATTACACTACTAATAACATATATATATTCATTTTCTTTTCCTTAAAATATTTGTGATACATTTTAGTTTATCTAAAAAAATCAATAATAAAACATTCAAAATTAGTTATAGAAAAACCCAATGTAATTGAAAGACGCGTGCATAATTATTTATCAGTTTTAAGAGGGTTGTTATCAGTTTGACTTGGAGGTTGTTTGCCTTCGGCATTTTTTTTGCCAATCCCTGAGGAGAACTGAAAAAGCAGAAAGTATGGCTTCGACGGCAGCGTACCTGGCTCGGCGCGCGGCTCAGAAGGAGAGGGTTCGGATCCTCTACCGTCGTGCCCTCAAAGACACTCTCAACTGGGCCGTACACCGCCACCTCTTCTACGACGACGTATCATTCATTCTTTTCCCATTTCCCCTTTTCAATCTCTATTTTTTCTCTAATTCCCTTTTTCTTCTTTTTCAGGCTTCAAACCTCCGCGAAAGGTTCGAGGAGAACAGACACGTGGTTCGTTTCCCTCTTTTCACTTCCCTCCCCTTCCAAATCATCGCATCTCTAACATAGTTTCGATCCACACATCCCTTGTCATATTTTGTACCCTAATTGTTTGCTATTTGGACTATGTATGTTGTAATTAGGGATTTTTGTCACTCGTATTCCATTCGATTTCTTATATGTTGTCTGATCTTGGTTCCGTTACAGGAAGACCCTGATACCATTGACAGGCTCATAGTGGATGCTGAAGCTTCCTATAACAAGTGGCGCCATCCTGATCCTTACATTGGTAAGTTAACCTCTTTGCTTACAGTGCTTCTGTCACATTGTTTTCTTTCACTCTCCATTGGAAATTATAACATATCACATTATCACATCCATAACAAAATATTACCCTACTTTTTTTTCTTTCTTTTCAAATTCTTAATATCATTCAGACAATGGGTAAAAAGATATAGTTTAGAATATTACGTTAATGTCCTCTAATTGTAATTAATTCTAAACATGATTGCTTTAAACATAACTTCACCCCTTCTCCATTTGTTTGGTGATGGCCACATTGAAAGAGTGCTGATGGGAGTTGAGGCCTTGAGGGTACTTCCATCAAATGATTATTAGGCATATCCTCCGTAGTCAGTATCTTTGCTTGTCACTGTAATCAAACTGTTAAACTTGCAATAAATAAATAAATAAAAGCCTTTATTTTGAAAGATTTTATTTACCAAAGCTACAATATGCCTTGGAGCATAGGCACAAAGGCAAGTTATCGTCCATAATTTAGTTTTTCTGGTTTTAGGGTAGATTTATCTGCTCATGTTACTCTACTCATTGGTCCTTCTCTTTCCTGTTTTGTTATTTAGTCCAGTTCAGATACTGACTCTTTTTACTCATATTTTCTGATGTATAATAGTTCCTTGGGCTCCTGGTGGTTCCAAGTTTACTCGCAACCCAACTCCACCTCAAGGGGTAAGTTGTTATGATTAGATCATAGGTTTATCTTTTCCATTTTTTTTAAGTCCTACTTATTAATTTTGCTACATTCATGGACATCGCTAAAATTCTTTTTCCATCTTCAGTTAATGCTTTTAAATTAAATTTTATGTATATACATATGTGCAGTAGAATTGAGAATTCATGACAAGTTCATTCGATGAGATATACACAATGTCCTGTGCAAGAGGCCTAAAATACCTGCATAAGGCCCCATGTTTTTCTTTTTGCATCGGCCATTGTGTCTATGCCTCTCATCACTAACATCAGATGACCCCATTGGGTTATTTGACCTGTAGTGTGAGGGTATTACACAAAATATTCCAAATCTGTGTCTATGTGTGTTATTTAAGCACTCTATACACTTTGTGGCGTTTTTCTTTGGAAAATGCAGTGAACTTCCTCATGATTATTAAGTCGTTAACCTGGTCTATATAGCTGGAATAGTGTATCTCATTTCCTCTGCATTATATACTAAGTGTGTGTGTGTGATAATTTTAGAAGTTAACAAGCATTGTTCTCCCCATATTTCTGCAATGAGTAACAATTTTCACTTTTGAACAAGTGTGGAATGTTCAAGACTGGCTAACTGAGATCTTCGGTGGTCATAATCATCTAATCATGAGAATGAAGACTGCAATAAGTTTATTTCTTTTGCATGGCCAACCTCCATAGTTAGTTAGGTTTTTGAAATAATTAATCCTATCATTCTATAAATCCACTATTGGATATTCACTCACTCTACAAGACTATCAAGGTCTTTCATATATCGGTGAATTGGTATGCTGTTTCCCACTCTTGATCAGAGAGGGTATATGCATAAAATGTTATGAGGGATAGGAGGAAATTCTCCATTTGTGAGTAGGGTATCCTTCCTGTATGCTTGCTTTTCGTGTTCCTCATTCATTTTCTTCTGTATGAGATACCCAAAAGTTGTTTCAATTTATTGATTTGGAATATGCTTATGTCTGATTAATTTTGATTTTGTTTTTGTGTTTTTTTTGCAGATTGAGATAGTTTATAATTATGGCCGAGAAGATAATGACTGAAATCTGATTTTTCTTGCATCCTTGCAATGAATAAAGGTCTGCAATCAAACTGTTCTGTATTACTAGATTGTGGATTAAATGACCTTCATTTATGTGATGAGCATAAATTGATACAGATTGAGTCCATCCATGCTTATGATGTTGAAAATTTTTATCACCTCCGAACCAGATGGTGTACCTGGATTTGAATGTTTTTAAGATTCTGTCATTGATACTTGTTAGTGCGTGTCTGAAATTTTACATAAACAAAACTAGTTGCATAAATTGTCTGCAAATTCTGAATATTGGGACTTATCGGTATCATTTTAACTTTGTTAACTGTTGAGCTACACCATCACCCTATTACAATGGTTAATGAGAGCTAGTTGAATACTTATTTTGAGTTCTCAGAACAACCATATACACAAGGTATGGGAAGAAATTGGTTAAATAATAAAATTCTGACTCCGTGGCAAGTGCAGCGGAATGCCTCGTGAAAAGAATAGTAGACAATTTCGTGCGGAATTTTATATCCTATAGGAACGAAACTCCACCCAGTCGTCTTCAAAGTAAATATTGGGTGATGTATTTTTTTTTTCTCGATGCGACTTTACCACAAAAAACAACAACGAAAGGGTTTAATTTCCGTATGTAGGGCAGTTGAATCGGTGACGGTGGCATTGCATTTTAGCCTAAAACCAATATAGCTACTATAAATGTACAATATGATTCAACGTTCTAATGTATACTTATATTGCAAATTTCTCAATTAAGAAGTTTATAATTTTTTTTTAGTATACATTAATTTCGCAAATTTTCTTATAGACAATGGTTGAAGAATATTTATTACTTTGTATACTTATATTGCAATTATTCCCCTGAATTGCTACTTCTAAGGAGACTATGTATAGGGTCCATATTTGACGTAACAAAGGTATATGTTCCTAGTGTTCATTAAAGAAAGTTGCTTGTGCGGAAGAAGAGTGTCTTAAAGACGTTGAAAAAGTTATTTAATACCATAAATTATTTTAAGACAAATTATATAAAAATATATAAACTAGTTCGCTTCTTTTAATAGTGTATTAAATACTCTTCAACCATTGTCTTTGAAATATTTAATAACAAGATTTATTTTTAAAAAAATGTTAAACAATTTTACTTTTTTATTAAAATATATATTTTCCATTAAATATAACCTATTCTGGAATTATAAAATAATATATTTTCATTTTGACTCGTTAAACAATGCGGCATTGGTTAACATTCTCCTGAAGTAACTGATGTTGGTAGTTTTATAATCAAAAGGATTTTAGTGCAATAAGCGCTTACGTGGGGTTCATATATAATTACCTCAAATAAACATACTATAAAAATTGGTGTGGACTGAGCTTTGGAGAGGCATTCCCTGCGTTGAAGATGTATCCTACGGCGAATAGATGTCGTTTGCATATTGGACATCTCCAATAGCCCGTCATAATAGGATGTTCAAATCATTTCTTCTATTGCTAAAAATAGGTAGGTTACTAATTTTAATCTTAATTCACTTCACCTACACCATCTTTTTCTGGGAGCTCTTCCACAAATAACTTTGCGTCCATCAGTAATATGATTTTGCTTCAGCCTATAAGATAACTGATACTCGCCCACCAAAGCAGAATATCTAGAGTTCAGACGGACCTTTCTGTTCATTTGTGTCTCTAATAGAATTCTTACCAACATAGACATAACTAAGATGAGGAAGATGTTCTCGAACACCACTTCTTCGGGTGCCCTTGCAACAACATTGCGTGCAATTGGGGCTCTCATTGCTATGGCCATGCTGATATGGAGCATCTGCTATGGATATCAAGCCACAAGAGGACCACAAAGACACCCACTAGACCAATGGATTTCGTGGGTCGGAGCGTTGATTATGATTTCAGGTTTCCTACTTCTTGCTCTGGGGATTCCCATAATTGCTGACTTGTTTCTTAGGTTGTTAGAGGAGCTACAATATCAGAAGGAAAACGGCATTCATCAGAGTAGCAAAGTGAAAGAAAATTTCACGAGTTTTGTTGTAATTGAGCACCGTTCTCCTGAAAAAACTACAAGTCTACAACAGGGTATTTTCTCCATTTGATCTTTATTCTTTGAATTATTTTAATGGAAGCAGTAATCATACTTCCCTGCTTACACAGACAGATCTCCATTCTTCATTTCTCACCTTCTATAAACAAAGATGTTAACTTAGTTCTTGAATCTTGATTGTAGGTGTTTCTTTTATCGGCAAATTTTAATTGTCATTTTGTTAGTTTTTGTTAACAGAAGGGATCAAACTCGCGACCTCTCCTTCCTTCTATTTCTTTCTTGATCATCCAACCAACCTTATATATCCAATTGTTGGTGTAATGTGACTAGAGTATCAAGAATTTGTCGGCTATAGAGGCTTTAGGAAGAAAAGACATTGCTCGCTAGTTTCAAATTTTTTATTGCACAGTGATGACATCCGATATTACATTTTTCTGCTGGAAAACCTATAATACAATGTTGACAGTATCAACTTTTTTACTGTTTCAGTTTTATTAATAATAGTCTTTCAAATTAATTGCCAATACAGAGGGAAGCATCAATCAAGCAATGAAGTAAATTTCTAATCTTTTGAATTTGATCACAATATTCATGCTCTTTTGGATTACTTAGACTGGAATTAACAATAAGCCTGCAAGAGTGGGCAAACCCTGCTAGGTCTGTCCACTGTTATGAAATCCTACACCAGACTGTTATTATCTCTCACTCTCTAGTCTCTACACACATATACACCAACAAAAAAAATGCTACTAGACCTAAAAAACTTAATTGACAGGGTTGTTGATTCATAAATGTTTTATGATCATGATTCAAGTCTGGTTCAGTCAGTCTCATTGACCAAAAAACGGGAAAGAACTCACTCATTTGGTATATAACTAAATAAAGAACTAAAATGGTTGTGCACAAAAATGAACCTTCAATTCAACAGCACCAAATGAATGTTTCTTCCTCTTTCCTGAAGGCTGAACAAAGGTATATATGGCATTTCATCACATGACATACATGAGATAAGAGCTTAGTTAACAAATATGTTAGGTGTGACAGCATGTATGAGTTAGCTATCCCCCTTTTTATGTATAGAAGTGAACTACGGAGTTTTCTGTAGAATTTTATAATAGCAAGGAGGTCTATGTAGCAAACACAAAATACAAGAGGAGTAATTTACTCAAAGTATCATTACAAATGAACTCAACAATTTATAAAGGGCAGGTACACACACATATAGAGAACGTATTTAGTGAGAACATTGTTTTTTATATAAGATTGAAAGAAAGAAATTTGAATCATGAACCTGTATATGCATGGTCAAGATTAAAAATTCTACAGTCACATAATCACTTAGAAAAATATGTGACATTTCAAAAAAACTCACACGATTTGTATGCGATGATCTAATAGTAAATATTTATTTTTCTCATTCTCAATAAAGAAGATCCCCCTCCCTCTCTTAACACACACACATATATATCATTTTATATGAGGGGACGGGGATTAAACCTCCTCCATATCGACTTATTTCATAGAAAAATCCTGAATAACCAAGTGAAGTAGCTATGCACTCTAAACTCACATTTTAACGTTTTGAAATTTCATAAGATGATTTGCAAAATTAAGAGCAGCAACTGTAGGTCTGACCACACATGTTACAGCCATCCATTCTTGTTTTCGTGGATTAAGGATTCAGCCATAAATCACAGCAAATGTCACTCTCCAAGGATATAAATCAAAAGACAAGTTACAAGTACACAATAATCTACCAGCTCAACCAAGTTGCTTATCTATTACAAACTAACAAACATTTGGATTAACTTGTAGTTTATGAGACCTTTATAATTGCAAAATTCTACTATTTGTTTTGATGTAAAAACCAAACACCGTCAAAGTGAAAATCCAATTGAATAGAAAATGGTAACGAAAGTACATATACGATATGAGTGAATAGAATGGGAATCAGATTAGCTTGAAAGGGAGAGGCCAAGGAGTGGACCTGGGAACTTCGACCTTGTCCTTGATGCGCTCTATCATCTTCTCTTTCTTCGGCCTAGCGTTACCGTACGATCCCTTGAACCTCTTCCCTTTCTTCGTCTTCTTGTCCCCGCGTCCACACACCTGAGGCACCGCTGGAGCCGCCCTCTCCGCCGTCATGAACAACCTCGCAGCCACGCTGCACCGCTGCATCACGCTCGCACCATTAACGGCCATGCTCCTACCTTCTTCTTTGCACAACTATTTTGCCTATTGGAAAACCAATACACAGATGGAATACCAAATCATGTGGGCCGAGCTACGGGTTCCGTTTTTCAGTATTAGTTATTGGGCCCGATTACTCAGCAAAACAGCTGCCCATAGCTCCATATTAACCTGCGGACCCTACTATTAGCATTTCCTATATTGCTATTTAAAATCCCAAACCTAGTGAAAAGACAAAAATATCATTTTGGTATTTAGTTAAAACTGCCTCTGACAAAACATGTTTCCATTGGTCAAAATTAACACAAAGAAAACTTGTATTCGTTATATTGTTTTTTTAACAAAAAAAAATAAAAAATTAACAAAACAAAAACAAGTTTTTGTTATGTATTTTTAATTCACACCCCTAACGGAAACTTGTTTTTACTGTGTCAAAAAATTTAACACTAGAAACTCATTTCCATTGGAAGTATTTTTTTTTAAAAAAAAAGAAGCAAAAAGTTGGGGGTTTAAGGGTGGGTGCCAGCCAGTAGCAATTCCCTGGTCTTGCTCAACCTCGCGCAACAATTGCAAGTAATTGTTTATGCTTTTATTTATACTTATATTTTATTCAATTAGTTTCTTTTTTCAAATTGAGATAATATACTTGTGTTCATATTTTAATTTAAATAAATTCTAATAATATAATAAAAATACTTGAAATAATAAGAGAAATATATAATTAAATTAAAATAGATGAATTTTAAAGTAATTATTGCTTATGACAGTCTTAACATAGATGACAACTTATGATTGAATGTCTATGTAAAAATCATTTACATAGTTACACTCTCATTGTATTAAATTAAATCCTTAGTTATTCAAGTATTGTTTTGGTAATTTTTCTTACTAATGTCTAGGACGGGCTTAATAGTAAGTAAGATCTAAAATAAATTTTTAAAAAATATTAATTTAAATGAAAGTTATATATTAATTTTTTTTTTACCATGTATGAGGGTTTTTTTTTTACTTCATAAAAACTTTTAAAAAAATTATTTGATTGATGTAAAATTTGAGTTTCAGTTATTTTACCCTTGACCACCCTTCAATAATCTCTTAGGATTTAGGAAGTTTAAATTCAAATTCATCATTTGTACTGATTTGAAAATCTGCCATCTTGTTTTGTTTTTTAAGCACAAGGATGGCCGATAAGAAAATATTGGTATTGTTTGTTCATCTTAAATTCTTAATTTTGTTTCAATTTCTTGTCTTTATTTAAGGGAGCATCCTAACACAACAGTAAAGTTGTGTCTTAATAACTTTTGATCATGGATTTAAATCCGAAAATAGCCTCCTAGCATATACAAGGGTAAGGCTGCGCACCATACCCTTCCTCCTTATTTGCACATAGTGTGGAGCCTTCAGACAATGGAATACTTAATTTTTTTTATATTTTTTTTCTTGTTTTTCTCTTAGATCACCGTCTTCCTTGATAGGAATTTGCCTTTACTTTCTTGAATTTCTATCCTCTTGATTTTCCCCCTAAACTATTAGAATAGGATGTTTTGATGTCTTTGCAACCACGTGTATAGTGGATTTTATTCTGGATCAGTAAGCCCAGACCACCGTGCATCCACACATCATCAAGGCCCAAGGATGCCGACATCAGCTTTGGGTCTAGTCAGCCGAGGCCTAACCCAGGAAAAGGCCTACCCCTCTCCGAACTCCATAAGCCTGAACTAGAGACTCGATGGTCACATAACGCATTTTGAGTATTCATTGGTTGAATATTGTCAAACTATTAGAACACATTTTTGTTCAATTATCTTTCCGTAGATCTAAATTAAAATACTGCAATATAGTAGGTTAACAGGTGAATACTTGAGCCAGGCCTGAGAAAGAAATATGGCTAGATTATTAACATCCAATGTCACACTCAGCCACAATCAACTTAACATTGAGGTATAAAAAGAAGCCAAGAAGATTATCTGGACGGAAGCAATCTGACAATACATATTCTTACCACTTTCTACTATTTTTTCCTATCGTTATTAAAATTAGTACACAACACGATAAGTATCATTATTGGCTAACATATGTACCGGATATTTGAATGGAATATATATTCTCCTCTTTCCTTCAACTTTTAATTACCATTTGTTGTATGATCTTATTCATATAGGGGCCAACTTAGTAAATCACTATCTAATACTTTGATTTTATATCAATCAACCCCTTAGGGAATACTTCTTCCCAATGAAAGGCTGAAATTTTGGTTGCTTCTGATGGGGTGGCTCTTGTTTTGACTCATTCTTTTCCTACAATAAATAGGAAAATGATATTAGCTAGTTGGCAGTCAGCTAATTATTATCTAAGAAAGAAGGGCCATACTACAGAGGACATTGAGTAGAAGCAGAAGAATTACCTTTCCTATATCTTTTGTGCGGTAAAAATTTGATGCAAACACTAGCTTTCCCTGAGATGGACGAGCAAAATTTGGTGAACTAGATGTTGTAGAAGACAATGAATTAACATTTGAAACATCGGAAGGCCGTGAAGAATAAACAGGAGGAATTGAGTTTCCATCCAAACGTCTACCAGTCCCAAAAAATGGATTGAACTTGCCTGCAAGGAAAATATCTTATAGATCATATATAAAAAGAACCAGATTAAGAATAGGAAATTAGGATTTAGGAATATACACCTTTGTCTAGTGTTTTGCTTGCAGTAGTAACCTTGTAATCCAAGGAAGGAGCAAAGTCCACCTCACAGTCTGTCTCGATGATGCTTATAGCATTAGCAGGCTTTGTTTCTATAACATCCAAGTAATATTTTTTGTTGTTGTATGTCATCATGATAGTATCTCCAGTAGTCAAGCAGGAAAATTTTCTCAAAGTGGTCTCTAAGCTGCAATGTAAAGTATATGATCAAAATCTAAAGGGATATTTAACACCGAGTATTTTTTTTTTTTTTTTAAAAAAAGTACACCAAAAAATCTACAAATGGAGGGATGCCTAATATTTATATACAGAGATGGAAATAATAACAAAAAGGGACAGAACAAATTAATGTACCCACCATCACTTGAGAATTGTCACTATTTCATTCTTAAAATTTAAGTCTATTTTATATGAACCAACATCCTAAACGTGACAATATAATGAATAATTCACTAATTGAAGTCAAAACTACCTTAAGAACCGTAGATGTTTCAAGATCCATCATATATTAAATTCTTAAAACCCTGTTATAGCAAGGCTAAAGAGGTCCACAAAAAAACAAGGCCAAATAAAAAAACATGCCCATGGGTTCCATTGATAACCATAAACCCATAACTGAATTGGCATGACAACAAGGATATGCTTTTGAAGGAATATTGATTTATCATTTCAATAACTATTTCTTATTTTCATCCAATATATTACGATCACTGGCAACTCACATAGCTTTTGGATTGGAAATATCAAAAAAGTCCTTTGTGTGGGGCTGTAATTTAACATATGTTCCCTTTGGAAGTGATACCAATTTCAGTCTTACGATGTCTCCCTCTTGCAAAAGCATATTCTGCATCATCTGTATAAAACATCTCATAAGAAACTAGCATGCATTAAGAAACTAGAAACTTGGAGAACCATTCTACTGGTAACAAGGTATTCATAATGTTTCAGTTCCAATGGTCCTACCCAGTATGGCATATATATAGTTCCTTCATCTGCAATGAACTCCAGAACCCCACAATGAGAAACCCTCTCAGAAGCACCATTTCTGAGTTCAAACATCATTGGATAATCCATACGTAGAAATGCTGCAAGATTACACTCGACATTAGTCTTATTAGTTTTGTCAGTTGGACATCAACATCAGTGGAAAGATTAAAGAATATGCATTAAAAAACTAACCTAGACGGTCAAGGACTGAAGGAGGCATTATAACTGAAGCAGCAACAATCATAACATATTCAGTACATTAGACAGATAACGATACACGATATAAGACCAAACCTGGCTAGATGAGGAAACATACTTTTATCACCATTTTCAATTTCGGGCTGCAGATTTCATGAAGAAAACAACGTAATAGTTAGAATAATTTTCTGTAAGATATATCTATTATGGATTTTGCAGCTTTTAAGATTATTTGCTTCACATTAAGAGTTTAAAGTAATTAAATTAATCTTCCTGCTTTTTTTTTTCTTTTTCTTTTTCAAAATTTGATCTCTCACCGTTTTACCTTCTACTATTCCAGCTTGCTTAAAAGACTTTATTTCAACCAGATATTGGTATTTAAGCGAACATAAAGTAGAGCAAATGAATTTCTTTTCTCTGAGAAGTGAACAGAGCTGACAATTGAGTCTATATGTATAATACAGAACTTCAGATGTCTATGCAAGTTCTTTTGGAAGCTCACCAGGTCTGCACTTTGTAAAATCTTTTTCCTACTATACCTCTTCTAAAATGAAATGATTCATGTGCTATACTTAATACTAGTATTTAATCAATAAAATGTATATTACCATTATTCAGTGTTATTAAACTTGACCCATATTCCTGACACATTAATTCAACCAATGGATTGCATTTAATATTCTGCAAAACTGATCAAATAACATAGTCAGCTCTGACCGGATACTCAACCGCTTCACCGATCAAACAGCCAGCTTGAGCCAAGTTTTTTAACCATGTAAATATTCATCCCCTTCTCAATGAAACTAGACAATTGTTAAATATCAAGAGATACAAAAGGAATTTATTGTAATCTTTGTTGTGTGTTTAACTACACAACCTTGGACCTATTATATAACAAGCTAAAGGACATATACAAAGAGATATAGATGATGTGGGACTTCTAACATATTTCTAACACTCCCCCTCAAGCTGGAGCATATAAATCATAAGCACCAAGCTTGTTACATAT